>PVIU01017807.1:0-40963 GCA_004026605.1 Ondatra zibethicus
TTTTGCTCTCTTATTGCTATTGCAAGAACTTCAAGAACCATGTTGAAGAGATATGGAGAAAGTGGACGGCCTTGTACTGTTCTTGATTTTAATGGAATCACTTTGAGTTTCTCTCTATTTAATTTGATGTTGGCTGTCAGCTTGCTATATATTCCTTTTATTATATTTAGATATGTTCCTTGTATCCCTGATCTGTCCAAGACCTTTATCATGAAGGGACGTTGAATTTTGTCAAATGCTTTTTCAGCATCTAATGAAATGATCATATTTTTTCATTCAGTTTATTTGTATGATGGATTACATTGATAGATTGTCATATGTTGAACCAGTCCTGCATCTCTGGGATGAAGTGGACTTGATCATGGTGGATAATTTTTTGATGTGTTCTTGGATTTGATTTACCAGTATTTTATTGAATACTTTTGCATCCATGTTCATGAGTTATATTGGTCTGTAATTCTCTTTGTTAGTTGGGTCTTTGTGTGGTTTTGGTATCAGGGTAACTGTAGCCTCATAAAAAGAGTTTGGCAATGTTCCTTCTGTTTCTATTATGTGGAAAACTTTGAGGAGTATAGGTATTAGCTCTTCATGGAAGTTCTTGTAGAATTCTGCATTTAAACCATCCAGCCCTGGGCTTTTTTTTTGGTTGGGAGATTTTTGATGACAGCTTCTATTTCCTTGCAGTTTATAGGTCTATTTAAATTGCTTACCTGTTCTTAATTTAATTTTGGTATATGGTATCTATCTTTAAAAATGTCTATTTCTTTTACATTTTCCAATTTTGTGGAGTACAGGTTTTTGTAGTATGACCTAATGATTCTCTGTTACTTATGGTCTTTTAAGAAACCCTAATTAAGTCATTGGTTTACCACACAATAAATGGGTGGAATAATTCATTTGGTTTGTTAGTGACACCATCTGGGGTGAAGAGACATTTGTTCATCTCTCCTCAGGAAAAGTCTTATAATAGAAGTTAAATTTCAAGATGATCTTTACAGGTAAAGCTACTGATTGTATGAATGATAAGGGAGCCAAGTGATTAAGACACCCGTGTGTGCCTTGAGTATGATAGGAACAAGCTTGGATCCTTAGCATTGACTCTTCTCTTTGGATGACTTTATATCAGTCTGCACACAGGTTTAGTCTAGGAAAATATATGAACAATAAGTGGAATGGCATTGATGAAGAGTAATTCAGTGTGATTCTTACACTTGAGTATAATCTCATTATACCTGTTTAAAAAGGCTTTGTCTGAGAAAATATAGAAATATATCTTATGGACACACTTAGCAAACCTGAGACAGAACTGGGAGATGTCTCAGTTGATAAATGCCCTCAGTGTTAGTATGATGACTTGAGTTTATGCCTGTTGGCACCCAAAAAACAGGACATGTCAGCACTGCACCCTTAATCCTGTAAGTGGAAGCAGACATGTTCCTGAAGCTCATTGACTAGCCACTCTAGCACAAATAAGAGGCTTAATAAACAATACAAACAAACAACAAAATAAAACAAAAAACAAAGGTGGAGATCTATCCAAGAAAATCTCAGAGATTAAGCTCTAGCTTCTGCATACACACAGTGAAGTCCAAGGTACCTGTGAAGTAGACAATGTGATCACAGCCAAGGCTTCAACAACAATAAACTAGTCAATCATACCGCAAAGACATCCTGAAGTTGATGGCTAATACATACACACCGTGGATGATATATTAGCTGACTTGGATACATGAACTCAGGCATGCATGCTGGCGTATGCTGTTAGAACCTGGAGAAGTTTGCATGTAGCAATGGCTATTCGATTGATTTACACAAAAAAAAATGCCATTTTAGCAAGATGCTCCCAGGTGCAAGGTGCTTCACATACTGAATACTTCTTTTGAAATGTAGGTAGGGTTTTTGGTGAATTTTTTGATCTCATTATAGCTAATTTGTATGCCTCTTCAAGAGCACCTGTGGTACTGTGTGCACAGACGTGCTTATAGTGCCATTGTGCCCTTCATTGCCTGAAGAAGCAGCCAAAAATGCATTTCTCTCCTCTGGTTTAAAATTACTCTAATGTCACTATTGCTTTTATCCCAGTTTGCAAATGTAAGTTGATATGTTTACTTTGCATCCCCATTTAATTACACACACTATGTTCTTTTCTCATCTGAACAGCTTCTTACAGTCTGTTTTTTTTTTTTATTTGACACACGAATACCCTCCCTTAGACAGTACAGCAATGCAGGTTACTAAAATATTTGTAAAGCTTGACAAACTATACAGAGGAAATGCACTTTTAACTCTAAAGTATACTTCTTGCATCATTTTGGGTATTTTGTCACACCTGTGTGTCCTGTAGCTTCACCCAACCAACAACACTCCTTGTTGTCACAGCAGCATCCATAAATAAATCTCTCATATAAATTGCCAGGGTTTATATTATGTTGACACTGTTCTTTACTGGTTTGGAAATTTATAGAAAAAAAGAGTTCTAGTATTTGAAATATTTTCCAATAATCTTTCTTAACTTTATGATAATGATCCTTTTACCCTGACATTATTTAAGCATCATTGCTTAATTGCATTACATTATTAATGACATCTGCTTACTTTAATATACCTCTAAGTTCTCTTTTGCTATACACTGCCATATCTGAGACCATGCTGTGTCCATGAATCACACATTATTAAAGCAAAGAGGAGCTTTGAAGTTAAATCATATGAAATTCTTAATATGATGACTTAAAAGCAGTAATAGGCCTATAAGCACTAATTAATTCATCATTAGCGCATAAACATTACTTGATATTATTGCCTTTAAATCACTATAAAGATGAGAAAAAGGCTGCTACATAAATATTCTCAAAAACATGCTTTATGAGTTTATAAAATCTTGTCTGTATCTTTTATAAAATATTATCAAGTGCTTCTTATGCAAATAGGTAATGAATGTGATTAGAAAGATAAGAATTCTCTGTTCTCATTACTGACAGTTGCCCAATGGATTGATAAAGTGCATAAATGCATATTTTAAATATGTGCTGCATATTGTATATTCATTCCACCTTGCCTTTTCAGGTAGGTCAGCCTTTACCTATCTTCTGCTAGAGTCAGTGTTCTTATTAGGGAGAATGTGTGTTTTTGAGAAAATACAGCAGAGGGAAGTGGGACTCTTAAATGCAGGTATGTGATACACAATTAATAAAAACTCAGGGACAGAAATTGGCCTTCAA
The DNA here is from genome assembly GCA_004026605.1 of Ondatra zibethicus. Taxonomy (NCBI): domain Eukaryota; kingdom Metazoa; phylum Chordata; class Mammalia; order Rodentia; family Cricetidae; genus Ondatra; species Ondatra zibethicus. The sequence goes on from PVIU01017807.1 coordinate 3,219, forward strand.
CCTGAAGATCTGAAAATCAAAACAGCCAGCCATTGGCTCTTACCTCGATCTCAGTCCGAAATTGGTGATACTGCCTCCAGGAATCTCAGAATGAGACTGTGTGTTGAGAGCTGTTTCCTCTCATTTTATAATTTTCTCTAGGGTTGGGATTAAAGGTGTGCACCATCATGATTAAAGGCATGCACTGTGTGGTTTCTATGGAAACTAGTGTGGCTACTGGGATTAAAGGTGTGTGTCATTATGGCTACTGGGATTAAAGATGTGCGTTACCATTAACTGCTCTGTAAGACTGATATTGGGACCGTTTTACTCTCAGATGTTCAGGCAATCTTTATTTATTAAAATACAATTGAAATACCACTACAGATGTATGCAGAAATTTCTGTGAAAAATCGGGAAACAGGAAAATGGTTAAGGAAAGATGAAGAGGGAAAATGAGTGAAAAATGAGAAAGGAAGAAAGAACAAATGAGGAAGGGAGGAATTAGTAATGCTGACTATTACTTTAGGACAGAGTCCCTTAATAAAATAACTCATAATCAGTTTTGTAAGACTTTCTGATAAAACAGTATATTATTGTGTAAGCATATCTCAACTATTGTATTATATATATTTAATAAATGAGTAAATAAATTGTGATTTAATAAATAGGTAAGTGTATAAGTAAATTTCATGTTTCTGTAAGCCAATTCACCTAGTATATTTTTCTTTCCTTTTCTTGTGTTTTGTTTTCTTTTAGACAAATACTTACTATGAAGCTTATATCCTCATCCTCTTACCTCATTCTCAAAATGCTGTAACTTCAATTGTGTACAGCAGACCTTCCACGCTGTTATTTTCTGACATTAGTAAATAGACTCTATGGTAGACAGAAAAGAAAATATAGAATATTGGCATACATTTGAGATGTGAAATATTAATCACTTCATTCATCTACAGAAGCTGTGAAGGATCTATTCTCTGATTTTTTTTCCTGTCTCCTTTACTAGTTGACTTCTAATCTGTACTTAGATTGTTAACATAACTAAGGGGAACACAATACAAACTCAGTCTTGTGACTTTGTTCTATTCTCTGTAAAAGGTGACCTGAGAGGTCCATTTAAAACAATTCTCTTGCCTCCATCATTTCCCAAGACACATGGTACTCAATCTCTCTAAATGTGCTATCTAACAGATTAGGTCACTTATTTGTCTGCATGCATTTCACTTTGGTTTAAGCTCTCTTAGGACAAGGATCAGATGCATTTATTTCCCTTACATTAATATTGTGAACATTGCCTTAAAAAGCAGCGTTCAAAAAGCTGAGTGAGTTAAACCATAAGAGGATTCTCTAGATTTAGTGCTCATGAGCCATTTTCTGTCTCAGAGTAAGGCACTGTCAATACAGAATTCTACAGATACTGTAATTATAGCTACAACATGCTTATGTGTCCTTTTTAGCACCCAGATTTCTAAACAAATATTGCCATTGACTTCTCTAAATTGTATTTATTACTTTTTATAGATTCGAAAATTAGTGTAATTTTTTAATGACATAAGTAATTCTATCTGCAACCATTTGGTCAATGCTGCTGTATTCCTGAACAATTGTTCAAATTCCAAATCCATATCCTTTCTTGATTCTTTAGGAAGGGTGCCAATGTTTTAGTTAGAGATGGCTTGTGGAAAAGAAAATATGGTCATGTCATTGCTGTTCCATTATATTCTGACGTGGGATTCCCATCTGTATATTGTGAATGTGTTTTATTATCATTGGATAATAAAGAAGCCAATTTGGCCTATGGTAGGGCAGAATAAAGCCAGTCAGAAAATCCGAACAGAGATATATAGATAGAGTAGGCAGAGTCACAGAGATACCATGTAGCTGCTGAAGGAGAAAGATGACAGAAACTTACCAGTAGGTCACTGCTTCATGGTGATTCATAGATTAATAGAAATGGGTTAATTTAAGATGCAAGAGTTAGCTAGAAATATGCCTGAGCCATAGGTAAAACAGTGTTGTAATTAATATAGTTTTTGTGTGATTATTTGGGTTTGGGCTGCCAAGAAATGAAAGCCCCATCTCTAACTACAATATTCCTTCCATGAAATAAAGAGAATTTAAGCCAAATGTTACTGAAAATTATTATCTATGTCTTCATGGATGATTTTTTTTCTGTTTTGGTTTCTCATGGCTAAGTGTTGGATCTGCAAATTTACAATTGAGTTGTTCATGTCCTTGACTTTTTAAGTTTATCATTATTAGTTCATTAGTACCTGTTATCATAAAACTAGCATATGTGTATGTGGGTGTATGTTTTATTTACTGGGACTTGATATTCTAACACCACATAATTAAATCATGAATTTGGTAATTTTAAAGCGCTATAAAAGGAAACAAGTATTTTCTGCATGGAAATGTTTTTTTTTTCTTCTGAATAAGGTATTCCGAAGACTACGCAAATTTCTGCCCTGATGTAGGAGGTTCTTCTGTCTATGTGTTGCTTTCATTGGTTGAATAAAGAAACTGCCTTGGCCTTTTAATAGGGCAGAACTTAGATAGGTGGGGAGAACAGAACTGAATTCTGAGAAGAAGAAGGCAGACACACAGAGACACCATGAAGCTCCTTCCTGACACTAATGCTAGTTAGAACCTTTCCCTGTAAGCCATGACCTCGTGGTGTTACACAGATTGGTAGAAATGGGTTAGATCAGGATGTGAGACTTGGCCCAGAAGAGGTTAGATATAACGAGCCAGGCAGTAATTTAATTAATACAATTTCTGTGTGGTTATTTCAGGGGTTAAGCTAGCTGGGTGGCGGGATGGAACAAAGGGTCCCCGCACTCCTCACAACAGATTGGTGCTCCAGCATGGTATACTGACTTCATGTAAAATCTGATAGAGCTTCAAAAAGAATACACAGTTTAACACAGCTTCTTGCTGTTTGCTGGTGGAGTATCGCAACTTATTTAAGAGAAATTTTCCTGATTCAGCTGTAGTGGGGGAAGAGGCACACACAGTAGGAAAAAAGGTGTGTAGTTTAAAACAGGGCTTCCTGGGCTGTGCCGCCATCGGGAACTCTGGCTATGAAACATTTCAATGGCTTTTGTGGGACTGGATGTTTGTGTGCCCACTCAGGAACAGGAAGAAAGTACTCTGAGGCCATGCCAATGGCTCAGCACTCCCCGCCTGGGCAGGCAGCAGAATCATGTCTACTAGGCATGCACAATCGGGAGAGCATGGCAGATTCCTGCCACCATACAGATAGATGTTTCCAGGCTGTGCAGTGTTCTGCATGGCAGATTTGGCTGTAGCTCAGATGAAAGCTTTTATGTGTTGCACGCTCATTCTCTGGGTTGGAGTGCTGAGTGTGGCTCCTGCCTGGCAGCCCCAGAGCTAGCACTGCTGGTGTTTCCACCATTTTGAAATTGGAGAGAGGTGGAGCCAACATCCAGAGCAGCTGCAACCAAGCTGCTTAGCATTTTAAAAGCTCTTCAAGACAGAAGAGAATTAAAGGCAATGCAACAGGACAGATTCAGACATAAAAGACCTCTAAATGGGTCATAGTGTTAGATAAAGTACATAGGCTTGGGAGAGAGAAGAAAAAGAGTATAGAAAGTCATAATATAAAGTTAATGCTTTTAAAAAAGGGGTAAAGTCTTTAAAGATACATAGTACTAATAGTCATAGATTAAAAAAATAAAGAAAAGTAAGCCATGTAAAAATGGAAAATTCACAGAAAGTCTGGTTTATGTGTATTATTGTGTTTTCTTTAAATTTTTTGACTGTGAAGGAGCTAAGTATAGACTTTTCATTGTATATGCTGCTAAGCTAATCCAGCATGTATATCATAAAGGTATCTTGACTTCAGAATTTGGTCTAAGGATATGATGCTTTGGAAAAGGGGTTCTTCTTTTGTTTTCACAGAAAATGAGACCCTGTGGATTACTTTTAGACCAATATGGTATGATAACCACGCCCTCCTGAAAGGTCACCGTGAACACCTTCAGAAATTACTTCACTCAACTGGTGACTGAGATGAACCTAGCACATCGGATACACCATGAAAGACCTGATTAACAGCGCCCCTCCCCCATTCAGCACGAAGCAGTTTGGAGAGAAATAACTGTGCCCATATTCCCAAATATTGTTTATAAATGTTCTTTTACATTAAAAGGGGGATATGATATAGATTATAGATATAACTAATTTGCATTGTTATAAACTTGGTTTATTGATATAAATTTAAGGTTAATCTTGTTATATGTATATTTCCGCTCTTGATTAAGGTATTGTGATTGTGTAGCTCATTTAAAAATGTAATGTATAATTAGGAAATATAGGTTGTTAATGGATAACATGGAGTCCTGTTAGTTAGTTTTTCTAGATATATAGAGATATATTTCAGTGAAATAGGCATTCTTCATATCTTTCAAAGACTACAAAATATGGCGTTAAAATGTTTTTAAAAATTTAGGACTTTTCATGACAATGAGACATGTCTGCTCTTGGCAGCACCAGCTACTTCAAGAGGAAGATGGGCTTCGAAGCATCTCCTTATGGAGTTTGCTAGCCATTTGGGAAAGAAACTACTCTTGCCTGAACTGTTGCATAAACTGGACATAAGAACCCACAGAGAGAGGACTGCTGAACTTGCCTAAAGGTGAGATGATCCTTTGGGGTTCCCGTTTTATGAAAGAGTCTGCAAGGCATTCTGCAGGACACAAAAGAAAGTGACCGAACTGTCTTTGAAATTTCCTGCTTCATGGAAAAGTCTGCTGGATACTATGGGCCTGTAGGTTAAAGATGGATGCCCCAATGATACAGAAGGACTTTGGGTGACTGTCCAGGAAGCAAGATGTCTCTATCATTTCTAGAGTTTTGGAAGTTGCTTACTTCTCATTTACTTAGGTAATATTATGTCCTTCTGGAGTCTTTGATGGAGTTGAAGAATAGATAGACAATTATAGTTATAGTTTTCCATTGTTATGATAAAAGATAAAATAAATATAAATGTTGTAACTGTAATTCTTGTTTGATAACTGTCTTGTTATGTGCAATTTTACTATGTTAAAGTGAAAGTCTTTCTTTTCTGTTTAAACAGAAAAGGGGAAATGATGTAGGAGGTTCTCCTGTCTATGTGTTTCTTTCATTGGTTGAATAAAGAAACTGCCTTGGCCTTTTGATAGGGCAGAACTTAGATAGGCAAGGAGGACAGAACTGAATTATGGGAGGAAGAAGCCAGAGACAGAGAGATACCATGAAGCTCCTGCCTGAGACTGACACTTGTTAGAATCTTTCCCTGTAAGCCATGACCTCGTGGTGTTACACAGATTGGTAGAAATGGGTTAGATCAGGATGAGAGAGTTGGCCAAGAAGAGGCTAGATATAATGGGACAGGCAGTAATTTAATTAATACAATTTCTTTGCGGTTATTTCAGGGGCTTGCTAGCTGGGTGGCGGGATGCAGCCTGCTACTCCTACAACACTGCCCAAAGTGTATATCATTCTTCACACCACTATTCATTTTCAGTATGAATATAGTGAGGTATTATCAGTTCCTGTTCATTGTCTACTTTCAGTTTCTCAAATTATGCATTGTGACTAGCTCTTTCATACAATGGTTAACTTGCACTGCTTACTTGGATCTTAGCTAAATCTTCCCTTTTTTCAGAGAGGTGTGCTTTCTCTGACCATAATTCTTATCCTCATTAAATATGTGGATACTTCTCAGTCCTGTTCTGTGAATTTGATTTCTTAATTATCCTATTAGTCTTTCTCTTTCATTGCATTATAATCCCATGAGAAAAAAGTCTTGACTTTTTTTTTCTTATAATTTACTCCCAGCCACAGAGTTTGGCAGTAATGAGACTCTAAGTGAGTATTTGCTAAGGTGATGGATGCAGTGAGCATTGTCAACAAATATAGCACACGCAAATTGGTTTCTCTAAGACAATGCCAGAATTATTTTGTTGTCTGTCTGGCCACAGAAATCAGATGGAGCCAATGAGAGAGTGTCAATATATGAGAACAGTATAAATCAGAGTTACATGCACAGGTACTCATGATAGAAGAGAGAAGTGGCGTATACATCCCAGTGTCCAACCGGAACACAGACAGGAAAGTGTCCTTTACCTATTTGGTAGCAGATTCTTATAACCTGACATGTCAAATACTGAGAACTGAAAAGCTGAAAGACAAGAGATTAGCCCGAATGATTGGGAATACTTTAAAGGTTTTATGCTTTACACTCATATGACTTAATAGATTTATAATCACATCAACTTTCTGGGGTCTTCAGGTTTGGTGTCAGATGTTTTTATCTCATTTGAAACTTTTAAAATGATTAAAATATATAGCCATGCAAAACCACATCATTTTGTATCATGACTAAGTATGATAGCATGTTGTCATAATATTTCTTGGGAAAGATTTGAAAACACTCTTTTAGTTCTTACCAGTGTAAACCATTGACTCCTTTGCTATTTTGCAATCAGTTTTTGAGCTTGAACTTTGCTTGATTCTTTGTTACCAGTTTCTGTTCTGCTCCACCTCTATTTGGCCACAGTCAGAGTGAGATTCTCCTAGTCTCTTTCAAAGGCAAAACATTTATTGTGATTACAAACATGGACATACAAAGTTATTTACAAATACTCATGTTTCAAAAGGGTTTGAAAATATATATTACCACTATTAAAATTAGTATCATTTATACAATATTTGTTTGAAAGCGCTTTCTTATGAGGAATATGGCCACTTCTGATTTTATAACATATTGAATTACTGACAGATGCCCTGTTAGGAATAGTAACCAAGAGATGTGGTATGCCTCCCTTTACTTACCACTCTTGCGCATACCTATTCTTACCAGTAGGTGGCAGTAAACAAAGTAAAGTAACTAAGGCATTCAATGCACATAGGGTGGGAAAAGACAAATTAAGAAAATACAAGAAGTGTAGGGACTTATTGGACATCATCTAATAAAGTAGTAACGTATGTAAGACAGAAGTTGCTGAACTCGCAGCTCTGAAGTATTATTATTTTATTATTATTATTTTCAACTATGCACATGTATGGTTTATATGAAGACCACTCAACTCCCACCTCCCTATCTCTCTTGTCCACCTTTGCTACAAATCTCTATCACATATTCATATGTATAAGTTTTTTGTGACTCATCAAGATTAATTACGACCATCAGTGTCACCCTGGGCTTTGAGCCACTGCTGCACTCTGGTGGGCTAACAGAGGGTATATGACTAGAGGGGGTGTTTGCGCATCTCTGTAATCTACTGGCAGTAGTAGAGGACAGGGCACTCCCATCCGTCCCTCACCCTTTTTGGACTAATTTTTGATAAAACTGGTCTTGTGATGTTCCCAGTGTAGGTAACTACAGTTGGTATGAGCTAATGACTACAAAAATTTTATGAAGCCTAGGGTATGGTGCATCATAGTCCTTCACCCTAGCCTATCTACAACCAGTCCCAACTTTTATAGGGTTTCCTGAACCTTTGTAAGTGTGGTGTGAATGAATAGCTTGGAGCGATGACCTCACCCCTTACTCATTTCCTGCATCTTTCATAAACATAAGTCTCTGTGTTAACCATTGGAAACTGTGAGAAAGGGCTTCTCTGGGTAAGCCTAGAAGCACTTTTGTCTTTAGATACAAACATGGATTTTTAAAAATTCCCTCTGAGTTGATTTACTCAATAGAATTATTTTATATTCTTTCCAACTAAATATGTCATTCTACTATCAAAATGTATCATACAAGAATACTTAAATTTTCTTCTTTGCTTTTGTTTATATACTTGCTTTGGTGAATTGTTAAAAAACATATATTGTTTGGGGGGCTTATAATATTTAATCCCATATATACATATATATGTATATCATATACATGTGTATCTTGAACTTAAAATGTTAAGAGAATGAACTACCACTCAGCCTATATCCCTTATATCACTTAAAGGTAGTTGCTAGATAAACAGTCTTCCATGGGTGTTTGCTGGAAAGTGTGATATTTACTTCTTAAAACAGAAAAGGTCACCTGATGCTCAATCTCTTTGAGGATTCCAGGATAAACAAGTCCCTCTGAGAAAATTACTAAGGCTAGTTCTTGGAAACAAAGACTTCCTTATCCCCACTGTAGACCCCTGAGACATTGCAGGCTCCATTCTTCTGAGCCTTCACCTGAACTCCATTGGTTGCTCTTCTATTTATGGGTCATCTTCTCCTCCATGGCTGACTGTTATATTTTGCAGCCTTGCCACTTTTCAGTACTGAAAAAGTTTTGTCTTTCTCTAGTGGGTGTCCTTAGATGAGTATAATAAATGAAAACTCCCCCACACTTTTCATGCTCATGTCTTCTGATATATCTCTACCATAAGTTGTTAAGGAAAGTGGGTGGTGAGTGGGTGCCCTTTTAATGAGTGTCATCTGCTGCCCCATACGTTCCAAAAGCCATATGCATGAAAAGGGCAGATTTTCTTTTGAGCATCCACATATTTAACAAAATAGCAACTGGGCTACAAATAAAGCTCGGTTTCCCCCACAAAGCTGAAGGAAAGTGGCTTGCTTGTAAATTTTCAACATTTCTTCCTTATGTCAAAAGACTTCCTTTGTCATTCCATACAGCAATAGTTGAAATATTTCCCCTCAGGAGGCTCTAAACAAACACTTAAGGAAGGGACTTTTATATTTTATAAAGCACTCAAGGCCGGGTGTTGAAAACTTTAAGATCCATAAGACTGATGAGCCCTGTTGCCTGTTTTTGTAGGTAGAGTTTTAATAGACTATAATCATACCCATTTAGCTACATGCTGTCTATCACTACCTTTGAACTACAATGGTAGAAATAATAATAAAAAGAAAACTCTAACAGAGTTCACTTAGACAACTAAACTTGCAACATTTATTCTTAAGTACTTTATAAAATGCTTTGCCAAAACAGATCTAGTGGTTTAAAATATGTTTGTTCAGTGATTTGGGGGATGCAACTCAGTGGTAGGGCAATTGGTATCATGGACAGATTTATGTTCCACAACAAGAACTGCAGCAAGAAAAATATGGTGGGTGATGAATTTAGTTGAGGAAGTACTACTTAGTTGACACATGACTAAATGAACATACTGTTTCTTACAATTGCCTTCTAGTTTAAAGTAGGAGCCAGAACTAATTGATGAGTTATCAAAGGAAAATACAAGAGGTCATGCTTTCCTTGACTTATCTGACTTACTAAAAGGAAGACCTTAAGAGAGACATACATGGATCTAATCTAAATGGGAAGTGGAAAAGGACAAGATCTCCTGAGTAAATTGGGAATATGGGGATCATGGGAGAGGGTAGAAGGGGACGAGGAAGGAAGGGAAAGGAGTGAAGAAAAATACGTAGCTCAATAAAAACAATAAAAAAATAAGTAAATGATAAGAAAATAGCCAATGTCAACTCAGAATGTTTCTCCTCATTTAAAAGCAAAACAACAACAACAGCATAAAAGTCATTGCCCAGAATAGGGTTCTGACATTTTGCAGGTTGTTTTGGAAGCATAAACATTTTATCCTCGTATTTATTTTAGTAACCTTATCCAAGTTTGCATCATGTTGACTAAATGTTCTATCATATGGGGATGCATTGGTCTCCACACTACATAAAGAAATAATTACAGTTTCTTGACATGTACGTTTATAAGCAGAAGAGATAAACAGTTTTAAAGCAACAGGTTTTCTTTTGTGTATTAGGTTTAGATTCACTGGAAATCTAATTCACAGTTCCTATACACTCTATATCCCTCTTCCCTGCTTCCACTCAGACCTCCACCAACACACCACCAAAGGAAGATACTGTTAAGATCAATGACTCTACAGGGACATAATATTACCCACTTTTTGACCTACGTTAGGCCTTACTCTTGCTATGTATATTCTATTAATTCTGGCACAAATATAAGGACATGTACTCATCATTAGAATTTCATACAAAATAGTTTTACTATGCTAAAAGGTCTCCTTGTTTTCTCTACCTATTCATTACCATTCTGGACAGTTATTCTAAAATACCAGCTATTTTAATGCCTCTTGTAGCTTGTGTTCTAGTATGTCCTATAGTTAGTTCTATTTATATAGAATGTGGCTCTCAGCTTCACTTTTGTTATTAGCCTATTTGTACTGTCATAAGAAAAGAGCTTTTGATGAGCACTTTTCAACGTAATAGATCTAGGAAGCTCACTGTTTAGGGTTGGTCCTTAGATCTTAGCTTCACCCTCCTGGAGAAGTTTTCCTAGCTACTTCACAGCATGGAACAAAGTAGAAAATAATAAGCTGGTGCAAAAGGCAACCCTCTCTAATAAGGACTTGGTTTTCTAGAACATTATTAATCCTTGTAGTGTCCCAGGACGTCAATACTTTCTGGGACACCCACATCTTAAAATGTCTACCGTGTCAATACTGCTATTCCAAAGATTAAGCTTCTGCACATTGAAGGGTAAATGTACTAAATCTTTTCAAATCAAAACATTTTTTCCTCTTGGCAGTATGGAGCTTTTTCTGTCTATTCATAATTGATTGCTATTATTTTTTAAATCCTCAAGTGACATTTCATAATCTTGATAGCATGACTACTTATCCATGGGTATGACAATTATTTATAAGCTGACATAAATATCCACACTCACATTTTTGTAGTATATCTGCTTCCAACTCATTAGTACAAATACAAAGAACTATGATTCTTATAGTGTTTAGTGCTGTGTTTGAATATATTTCCCAAATGGTCATGCATTGGAAGCTTAATTTCCATGCAGCAGGTTATCATGGGATAGAGTGTAACATGAGTGTCCAGAGAAACTCTTTATACCAATGTTGTTTCTCTGATTCATTCTTAGACTGAAATGATTCTTGGCATACTGCAACTGTCTGTGGATATTTTATGAATAAATGAATACTTAAGACAAGAGCTCATAGAGAGATCTGGCTTGGCTGAAGCTTGAATGAACAGAAATATAATGGGATAATCTTGGATTATGTATTGAACAAAGGAAAACATAACATATGCAAGAACTCCCCAAGTGTTAAGCCTCAGATGTTATATAAATATTCTTACTTAAGTAGGATAAGTTGGTTAAATGGTTAATTTCTGGCATGATAAGAGTAGACATGCCAGACCTTTTGATTTTTAAATTTTATACATCCCAATAATTTGGCCAAGATTTCACAATAATTCAGCATTTCTTCTCAGCTAGTAGTGGTTGATGGCACTTTCCCTATGACAGAAGTATTATCAACCCATGCTATTAAAATAGATTTATTTGGTGAGATCTGGGCGAATGTTTAACAAATAAGCATGCTGTCCAAGTTGTCTACCATAGAGGAATTTGAAGTGCTTTTCTTCATCCTCTTGGCTTCAGTCATAGTATTTTTACATTTTTAGAATGATCTGTACAAACATTTCCAAATGTACCTCATACAATTGTACATGTAAGCCAGCATTTTAAAAATGTTTATATAATTTCATATTTCACTTCACATATTCTTTAATGTAAGATTTCATGGACTCAGCTTCCAGTTCTTACTCTAAATGGCAAATGTGGGTTGTTCCAGTTCACAGATGAAGGAGGCAAATATTGAACTGGATTTTGATTTCTTAAAACTTTGTACTTTTGAGATTATGGTGTAATTACATTTCTCTTTTTCCTTTCCTCCATCTAAATCTTCCCATACCTCTCCCTCCTCTCTTACAAAGTCATGGCCTCTCTTTATACTAATTGTTTTTGAATGCATAAGTGTGTGTATATCCATATATATGTTCCTAAATATAAACTTTTTGGTGCACATATCACTCGTAAGCATGTTTTCAAGGCTGACCATTTAACACTAACCGTATAAAGTAATGTCCATTAAAAAATAGTTTTGATTTTTTTGTTTTGATTTTGAGTGAAGGAGAAAGAACAAGAGTTTAATAAATAGATGATGAGGTGGTAAGACTCTGGGAGGAATGGGGAAGGAGAAATAAAAAGATTAAAATATGTTTCATAAAAACATTTTTAAATATAAAGAAAAATGCAAATGAGAATTTAAATAGTTACTTGCTCTTTATATAAAATTTGTTTTATATCATTTTATTTTTAATATCTTACATGTAAGTTTTAATCTTTAAGAAAATAAAAGGTGATTAACTCTAATATCAGTATTTTAAAATTGTGTCCAATTAGCCTTTTATTCTTACTTAAACTATTAAGAATGCTATAGAAACACCTATTTTTTGAACAGAATTTATTTATTGTAAGAGCTCCTTCAACAGTAGCCTTTAAGTTACCTGTCCACTTGGGTATGGCCACTTATACTATAAATGCCGACGTAAAGCTGTGCACTCTCTTTCATTCTGGCTGTTGGATTCGGTTTCTGTTTACCTGTTTGTCCAGAGTCTTGTGATCTGTGAGTCTACCCCTACATAAATAGCCCTTTATTATACTCAATTCTGAGCTAGTGTAGGATTTCTTTTTAATGTACATCTTCAATTTATTGATTCTTTGAGAATTTTATAACATAGATCCTAATTCTGTTCACCTCCCAGTCCACCATATTCTCCCCTCACTCCTGCAGTGCCCCTGAAAAGAACATTTAAAAAAAAATCCACTATAACGAAACAAAGCAAAGCGAACAAGCACATGTAAACAAGAACAAAATAAAACAAAAATAAACAAATAAACCCTCTTTGCTTCTCCTTATTTCCCACCTCTCCAACACCTCTTCATTTGTCCTGGTACCATTGGGAGCCATTTGTCCCACAGTACACCTTTTTGTCCAATCAGTTTTACTAGCAAATATTCATTATAATGAGTCTCTGGTCTATTTTAAGGTCTTTTTTAAGTTTTCTAGTACACCATCATCACTGGATCCTCACCAAAAATTCTCTGGAATAACCTGTGGCCACTCCAAGTCATGGAGATCCTGTGGGGGTATCGTTCCATAGGATGATTACCCTTATGGGCTCCAAGAGGTCGTAGATGGGTTACATGTAGGGACGAACAAGATGAAGGCCCAGCTGTAGGCCTGGGTGGTAGCTTTGCTGGTCAGTCCTGACCACTGCCCGCCCCTCATCCTCAGGCAAGAGGGCAGGGCCAGCTCCCCAACATGCATGCATTTAGGGTCAGTACTCCCTGCCAGTGGTGAGGGATGGGGACATTTCTCCAGAGTGTAGCAGCCGGCTCTCCTGTGAGGGTTGGCGTCAGATCTCTTGGTGTAGGATCCAACAAGGCAGGGCCAGATTTTCCAGGGCTAAAGAAGGATGGGGCCAGTTCAGTATGCCCTCTTGATTTCATCACACATGGTTCCCATGGCCCCTGATGTGACACAGGCCACAGACATCAGCACAGACCCCAGGTGCAACTAGGCCACGGACACAGATATGGTCATTGGCAGAGACTGGTCTTTATGTAACCATATCCCAGGTGGTAGTTCAGGCCACTCAGATTAAAATTGCCCCAACAGTAGCATGACCCTCTGACACCACTGTGTGCCTAGATCTTGGTGTCGCCATGGTCCTTGATGGTAACACGAGCCTTGGACATCAACACAGACGCCAACTGCAGTAACGTCACAGACCCCGACAAGGTCTTCAACTGCAGTGTTGACCTGGACATCACCGTGGCATTGGGTGGTAGTATGTGGTACCTAGATCTGTATGGCTCTGGCTGTAGTGTGGCCCTTGGGGACCAACACGGTGGTCCCAGATAGCGTCAAACCCCTGGCAACCATTTGGTCTTCGGTTGCAACAGGAGCTGCAGACATCGAATCAGATCCTGGCTGTTGTAGGTTCATGGACCCTGACATGACACTAAGCAGCCGTCTAGATCTGGACAACACCATGACCCCAGGCAACACAGGTTGCTCAAATCAGCATGGCTCTAGGGATAGCCCTTAGACACCTACATGTCCTACGTAGCAGCTCAGAAGTTTGGCATTCTTGTGGCCTTTGGTGGCAATGTGGGCATGGATATCCACACAGAGGACCATGGACCCAGATATGGCCCTTGAAAACAGCCTGGTACATATGTCACCTTGGCCCTGGGTGGCAAGCAGGCCTCCTACATCAGCCTACTCCTAGCCACCTTCATTTTTTTCTGTTCTTCCTCTTTCCACAGCACATGAACCATTCTGCTGCTCTTTCTCTCCCTTTTCTCCATCACATATTTGCTCGTCATATGGGACCCACATGCCCGGTGCTGCAAGGGTGGGCCATGAATGTTTCCCCACCATTCTGGGCCTTGAGGAAACAGGCAGGCCTGTGGGTGGCTAGCACTGGCCACCGTTGATTATTTTTAAAATATTTAATTACACCTATTTATTGTATGTTTGTGTGTGTGTGTGTCCCTGTGCAATGGGGCACAGGTCAAATCAAAGGAAAGTTTGCAGGAGTCAGAACTCTTCTTCTGCTGTGTGGTCATCAACCTTAGCTGCAGGGGTCATTAACCACTGACCCATCATGCTAACCCAGGGAGCACTTATTTTTAATTGTGAAAAATTTAACAAGTACCAAATATAATAAAGATTAATTTAATTTTGAATATTTTCTCATATATGTGTATATATTTAAATTTCACTTTACATTCCAACCATAGTTCTCCCTCACACCCTTGCCTCCCCCTAGGCACCCATAATCCATTCCTTCCCAAGGGAAAGGTCTCCCATGGGAAGTCAACAAAGCCTGGCAGGTTAAGTTGAAGAAGGACTAAGCTCCTACCCCCTGTATTAAGGCTGAACATAGCATCCAACCATAGGGATTGGGCTCCTCCAAAAAGCTAGCTCATTCACCAGGGATAGAGCCTGGTCCTACTTCTAGGGGACCCTCAGATAGAACAACCTACACACCGTCTCCCACATACAGAGGATTTAGTTCAGTCCCATGGATGCTCCACATCATCAGTCTCGAGTTCTTGAGTTCCCATGGCGTGATTCAGCTGTCTCTGTAGATTTCCCATCATGATTTCGACCTCTCTTGCTCATATATTCCCTCCTCCCTCTCTGACTGGATTACCAGAGCTTGGCCTGGTGTTGATTATGGACTTCTCCATCTGGTTCCATCAGTTACTAGATGAAGTCTCTACGATGACAGTTGCGGTGTTCACCAGTGGTATTCACTACAATTACAGGGGATGGACAGTTCAGGCATCCTCTCTAGTATTGCTAAGAGTCTTAGCTGGGGTCATCTTTGTGTATTTCTGGGAATTTCCCTAGCACCAGGTTTCTCCCTAACCCAATAATGGCTCCCTCTATCAAGATATCTCTTTCATTACTCTCCCACTTCATTCCTCCCTGAACTAAAACATCTTGTTCCCTCATTTTCTAATCTCTCATCCCCTCTAATGTCCTCCTTCCCCCCGGATTACCCAGTAGATCTTGTCTAGTTCCCCCTCCATGGGCAATTCATGTGTCCCTTGTAGGGTCCTCCATTTTACCTAGATTCTCTGGAGCTGTGGATTGTAGTCTGGTTATCCTTTGCTTTACATTTAATACCTACTTCTGCATACAAACCATGTTTGTTTTGTGAGTCTGGGTGACCTCACTTAGATTCAGTATTTTTTTTTCTAGTTTCATTCATTTGACTACAAACTTCATGATGTCATTGTTTTTTACAGCTGAGTAAATGTACTGCATTTTCTTTATACATTCTTTGGTTAAGGGGCATCCAGGTTCTGGCTATTATGAATAATGCTACTATGAACATTGTTGAAAAAGTGTTCTTGTGGTATGATTGAGCATCCTATGGGCATATGCCCAAGAATGGTATTACTGTGTTTTGGAGTAGATTGATTCCCAATTTTCTGAGAAACTACCATACTGATTTCCAAAGTAGCTATACAAGTTTTCACTTCCACCAACAAATCCTCTCCAAAATAAACTTTCCTCAGTATTTTTGATTTTAGCCATTTTGACTTGTGTAAGATGAAATCTCAGAGTTGTTTTGATCGGCATTCCCCTGATCATTAAGGATGTTAAGCAATTCTTTAGATGTATTTCAGCCATTTGATATTCTTCTGCTGGGAATTCTCTGTTTAGCTCCATACTCTATTTTTAAATTGCATTATTTTATAAAAACAGACACGTGGACCAATGGTATCAAACTGAAGACTCTGACATTAATCCAGACACCTACGAACACCTGATTTTTTACAAAGAAGTCAAGAAGGTATAATGTAAAAAAAAAAAAAAAAAATCTCCAAAAAAAGTGTTGGCAACCAGGCGGTGGTGGTGCACGCCTTTATTCCTAGCACTTGGGAGGAAGAGAAGAGACAGGCAGATCGCTGTGAGTTCACGGCCAGCCTGGTATACAAGAGCTAGTTCTAGGACAGCTCCAAAGCTACAGAGAAACCCCGTCTCGAAAAACCAAAAAAAAAAAAGTGTTGGCATATTGGATGTGAACATGTAGAAGACTGAAAATAGATTCATATCTACCACCATGCACAAAACTCCATTCCAACTGGATCAAAGATCTCAGCATAAATTTAGTTACACTGAACCTGATAGAAGAGAAAGTGGGAAGTAGCTTTGAATGCATTGTCACAGGAGATCACTTCCTAAATGTAGCAGCAGTAGCACAGACACTGAGAGCAACAATCAATAAATGGGACCTCCTGAAGTTGAAAACCTTCTTTAAGGCAAATGACATGGTAAATAAGACAAAATGGCAGCCTAGAGAATGGAAAAATATCTTCACCAAACCCAAATCTGACAGAGGGCTGATCTCCAAAATATAAAGAGACCTCAATAATTTTGAATATTTTCACCTGCTGCTAGAATGTAAATTTATTTCTATGATTTAAATTTGGAAGTTCTATACACTTATATAATGAACTTTATTCATCATCCAATTCCCTTGAACCCTTCTCTCTCTGTTTTCTGTCTCAACTGCTAAAACCCTCATTTTAAGTCCTATTCATACCTTTTGTTTTCTTTTTGTGTGTGGTCCCTTTAGTTTAATCCAGGTGTCTTTCCCAACTGTGGATGGAAGGTTATTTACTAAAGGAAAAGGGAGCTTATCTGTGGCTACACCACTGAAGAGAACGACATCATCTCTGCTAACAATCACTAATGGCAGCTAGAATATACATGTAAATATATTTGGATTCTCATCATTCTTTTCATATCAATAAATAATATTGTGTCATTTTCATGTATATTTTATAACCAAGAGACAATTCTGATCACAAAGATGTGGGCTGATAAATATAATAGTATTCTAGAACATACAATATAAATTAAAACTAGCAATAATCATAAAGTTTAATATAAGTATACATATGCCTTACTTTTTAAGACCTTTGTATTGTCAATATTCTGGATGTCTGTTTTGAATGGAAGCAATTCTACTTGTCTATAAATAACAAGTCAGCATGAGGAACTTGCCAGGGGAATCAAGTTAAATATTTAAAGATAAGATATTGGTGGAGGCTTTGTGTGTCATGATAGCATGTGAAAAATAGACTGTAGAAATGGAAATCACTAAAAGTTTCCAGAAGATTTGAACTAGTTTGACATAGTTCAAAACATATATAATGTTTCATGTTGATAAGACAGGAGTAAAGGACCTATTTCTGAGCTTCAGAAATGTTGTAAGCTCCTGGACTTTGTCATACTTAAACTTGCAGACGATGCTAGAGAATATCCAAATAGTGAGACAGAATAATTTTAAGGAAATTAGG
Source organism: Ondatra zibethicus (assembly GCA_004026605.1). Classification (NCBI taxonomy): domain Eukaryota; kingdom Metazoa; phylum Chordata; class Mammalia; order Rodentia; family Cricetidae; genus Ondatra; species Ondatra zibethicus. The sequence continues at coordinate 20,896 of PVIU01017807.1, forward strand.
ACTGTGCAGGAAGAGTGAAGGATCAAGCAGGGTGGATTAGATGTAACTGAGACTGTAACATGTATTGATATAGCAAAGAAAACCTGAGGTGACAGCCATAAAAAGAATCATTCAGGAGACTGTAGTGACAAAGCATGAATCACAGGGTTCTTACTTTATAAAGAACTGTCCCATAACTGAGTTATACCAAATAGAAAGTTAACTACATAGCATGTGTGTGTGTGTGTGTGTGTGTGTGCGTGCACGTGTGTGTGTGTGTGTGTGTGTGTGTGTGTGTGTGTGTGTTTGTGTGCACTTTCTTTTGAAGGACAGAATTTGATGGCAGCTAGCCTTCTGGATCCTTCTGCACATTACTTTTAGAGATGGGGTTTCACAATAAATCTGTAGCTCATTTATTGATTAGTCCAACTATCCAATGAATTCCTGGGATCTACCTATATCTGATTCCCCAACACTGGCATTACAAAAATGTTCCTGAGACCAGCTTTGTGTATGGATGCAGGGTATCCAAATCTGTGTCTCCTAGCTTGCTCAACAGGCACTTTACGAACTGAGACATTATCTTGCCCCTAGTTTTATCTATGAAGGGTAACTGCCATTTCTATTGATGTATCCTTTACTTGTAAACAAAGAGAACCTGAACAAATTAGGAATATTTTAGGACAACTTAGATATGGATGAATGTGAATTACATACAGATATAACTATGCAAGACTTGTCTAGATATTCTTTTAGGTATTAACTTGCTTAATTTTATTATGTGCCAGACCTCTTAGAGAATTTTGGAAGATGACTTCTTGTAAGATAAGAAAATTGGGTTCTGTGCTAGTTCAAGTCATATTACTACTTCATAGCACTGCTTACATGATATTACAAGGTGGACTTTTCATTGTCCAGTATTTTGGAGAAAGATCAGCAATTATATTTGAAATATTTTGAACTGAAGATTTCAGTTGATTTCTTACTTATAGTTTTGGTTTTGTGTTGTTTCATGTCATCTGTGTGGGCTCCTGTTGAGTTTGAGAAAACAAAAATTACATATAGACTGGTACATTCATGAATACATCTAAATCATTAATAGACATAAAATATAATATTAATATATATTTCTGGTGCATGAACAGTTAATGTGAAATCTGCAGCGCAAAGATGAATAGATTTTTTATGTGTGTGGCAAAAATTCACAGAATTGTTTAACTAAAGTAAGATTGTTTCCTCAAATGTTAGGATAGCTGTGGCTATCAAATGTGATGGATCTACAGCTTATCTAAGTTCACTTGCAAGGCCCACTAATAATCTAACACCAAACGTTAATGTTCACAATAGCAACACTTATAATGTGTCTCTTGAAAGTTCCTATTAAAAACTCCCTACTTTTTGACTGTTTTCTTCTGAGTTTTTAAAAATTGCTTTCATTGTCATTAGATCTTCTCATATATTTTAATAGCTAATAGTGACCTTGGAATAGATTTTATTAACCCCTACATTGAACTGTTTCCATTTATGACAGAAAATTTGACAAAGAATCCAATACATAATCAAGGGTTCCCGATTACAGTGTTTAAAATAGCAAGAATGAGTATTATACTTCATAATATATATTATACTTCATAATATATATTATACTTCATAATATCCAAATGAACTAACAAACTCTTTGCTCTGAACAGAGCATTGAATGTATTGGTCAATAGTCCTTAAAAATTCATATAGTCATATACCATAAAATATACATTCTATTAATAACCATTAAACATATGTTACAAGTAATATAATTGTATTATTTGCTAATAATTATTTCTTAGCATTCATCTTTAGTTTCATACAACTCATAATAACAGATCATGTCTTTTTCATTATCTAATACCACTGATTTTCTTCTTATTGTTCTGAGTTCCTATTTAGCTTCTTGCCAGTTTTCCCTATGTTTTCAACCTCTAAGTTTTAAATTGAACCAAACCTAATTCATAATCCTTCCTAGTGACCTTACCAAGCCCCGAGGGCTTACCATTATTACCTAATTAGTCCACTTTCCCAAGTGTACGTCTAACTGAAAATTGTCTTCTGAACACTACACTTTCTTGTTTACATAACACTTCCACTAGTGAATTTAAAAGACGTTGTAACTGTCATGCATTTAAATTGAATTGAATCCAATTCTTAACGTTCTTTTCTCTTTTACTCTCTATGTCTGGCAATCTTACAGATGTAAGAAAATATTCTTTCAAGTAAAGAAAAGGGAAATTGCAAAGTTCATCAGTAGAAAGCCTCTACCAGCATCCTAGAAAGGATAATATGACTGTATGTCTGGAGTTGACCTAACAAACTGCACCACAATAGATAAGAAACTGAATTTTCTTGGCATTTTTGGCATTTCTAAGACTTTGGTTTGATGTAGTTACTGGAGAGCTTCAGGAATAGGACTGATGGATCTAATTTATGATTATGGAAAATACATGTTATTCTGTTAATACAGATTTTAGGAGTGAAATAAAGATGGTAAATAATCAGTGAGTATTGCTAGATCCATAGCAGCATTACTTGTAATAGCCAGAACCTGGAAACAACCTAGGTGCCCCTCAATGGAAGAATGGATGAAGAAAATGTGGAATATTTACACATTAGAAAACTATTCAGCGGTAAAAAAACAATGACATCTCAAATTTTGCACACAGTAAACTCTCTTTAATGGAGAGTAACTTCTATGGTGTCACTTGGTTTTTGCTAATTCCTATTAAAACCAATCTGTTTTTGAAAAAAAAAAATAATCAGTGAGTACATTTTCACTTACTCCTGCTCACAGATGAAGGAGTTTGTTGAGGTAGTCATGATCAAAGATAGATGTTTTCTAATCCTTGGAAACAACTTAGAAAATTCTTTTTATTGTAATCACATTTTTCTGTGTAAGATTTTATTCAAATAAGGAGGTAGACATGACTTTAAAAAAGTATCTATCCACTAGAAATGTTTCTGATATGTAGGAATGTGGTGTGAAATAATTACATGCATGCCTCTTAGTCCAGAGGTGGAATATAAGCTTTAAAAAAACAAAACAAAACAAAACATGGTTTAGTGTTCACATTCTGACAGACTAGAGAAAATGCTCTTTCTGTATTTTAAATCCATAAATAAATTCAGAAGCAAAGGTCATTTGAGTGCAAATTGCGATACAGGCCATGGATGAAAGAAGAGGTCATGTCACAAATAGATTTGTGCTTTGTTAAAAAGCATGAACTGTACTAAACAATATTTACAAGACAATCAGGGGTCAGAAAAATATCATAATCATGATAACAGCTTTATTAAGGAATTATTTTATAAATACTGATAAGGTTCAGCAATGAAACACATTGTAATTAAATGCATCCTGTTGTGGAAAGGGGAAGAGGTTGCTCCTCAGGTACTCAAAGGTGACTGGCTGAGAACTTAAACTATGGTGGTTTGGATAAAGGGATGAAAACGTAATAATGACTGACTAAAACTGAAGAAATCATAAGACCTAGTCTAATACCAAGAAAAAGAAATAAGGAGGGAGAAATCTGAATTCCTTTAATTTGACTATTTGGGAGCTGAGCAACCAATTACTTCAGTAAAGAACAAAGGATGAAATACAGCTGAAAAGAAAACAGAATGAGTATGTTTCTGCAAGTGTACTATCTGAAGTTATTAAAATACAAACATTGCTTCACAGGTAAATAATGATCTGGAGAAGAGAAAAAGAATGTAGATGCACAGTGGTAGATGTAGATGAATTCACACCAAAATAGTGTATAGACAAATGTTGAGGAAGCTAAGAAACAGCCAGATATAGCTAGAAAGAAGTAGTAACAAATGAAAAGAACATGACAGAATGGTGGAGGGAAACGATAATGGTGATAGCAAATCTTGGTTTGTTTCTGTAAATTCGGTGTTTAAATAAAATCATATAGTGTATGCGACATTATATATGTAGAAATGAGAATACTGGTAATAACAATCAAGATAATCCTGCTTGTACAATATGATACATTGATACAGTGAACTTATATGAAAATACAATGGTTTAACTAATCGACTAAAATGGGAAAGTTAAAAGTAGCTTCCTGATTCTACATTTTCATCTGTAGGCAATGATTCAGTAATGATGGTTTCCTCTTTGAAGGAGTATTTGTTTTCTGGGTGTTGTGTGTTCTTGTTTCCACTATGAAGATGAAGAGAAGAAACCGTTTTAAATCACTGCACAATAAATTTAGGTTAATTATTAGGAAGTTCAAGTCTGCATAGAAAGGAAAACAGACCCTGTAGAATAGCACAAATATAATCTTATCAATCATAATTAAAAGAACCAGAACCATGCCAAAACAAAACTATGCTTAATAAAATTTAAACTGTTTAATACTGCCATTGGACCTCAGAGTGTTTATAACATAAATTTGTAAGCAAATCAAGGGATTAGTAAACCAATTTGCTTTTCTTTTCTCAAAGTGGGCAAAGCGGAAATTATTGAAGCCTTGCTCAGTAACCAATGGATTTGAAACTGCGACATTTAATTGAGAACATTAACTCAAGGTGTATAACTGGAACTTCCTAGTGAAACCAAAGAAGTCCTTAAATGGGCATCCCTGAAGCAATGTGGATTGCGAAGTTCACATTATGACGGGCTGAGCACAGCAAGAATCCACTTTATTCTCCAAAACATGCTGCAGAGATGCCCAACACAATGTGGTTATTTTATCAAGGACATTATCTTACAGAAATCATCAATGTGCTGTTTCATGGGTTGAAAGCCCTTGCAAGCCTTCCTGGGGAATGCAAAATTTAACCAGTTGAGTCTTGACATTCACCCAGCAGCAAGGAGTAGATGGTAGATAGATGAGTCAGACAAGTACCTTTTAGTAAATTCCAGCTTACTCACTCACTATTCTTTGGGAACTGCTGCCTGTGTTTGACTATTACATGGCAGGGAGATATTGTAGTTTTAAAAATAATATTTCTCTAAAAATTACATCTGTCAAAGTAGTAAAATTTGTGTGTAAAAACTCTCCTGTCACTAACTCTCTCAATATGTCAAAGAGGCATCAGGTATTTTCAGAATGTTGAAGAACAGATAGCCACATCTCTGTCTTGCACCTAAAGTTAGATGTCACAGCTAATATTCATTGAGTATCATGGTACGCCTCCACAAAATGTACAAGACACTCCAATAGTGGCATCCCTGGTCCCTTCAGAAGCAATGAATATCAGGAACCTTTTGGTACCAAGGTGATTCCAAATTAACTGACTGAGAAGGAAATAATTCAGTCAGCTCTGTTTTCTATGACATTTGTCCTAGTGTTCTATAGAGGCTGCTTTCAAATAAAATTTAAGTTTTATTGCTAAGCAATACCATTCATTGGAATTTTTGAATTTTCAGTTATTACAGAATCTATGAACACATGTATATATATACACTCAGACTCTCTATATACACATACACATATATATTTTTCTTTTCCCCGTTATTGAAAATAAATTTTCTGAACTGTATATGCAGATTACAATTTTCTCTTCCTCTACTCCTCCCAGTTATTCCTTATCTTCCTCTCCATCTGGGTCTAATAAGCTAGAAGCCATAATGCATACACAGAGGGCCATATTGGTTTTTCTGGATCTGGGTTTCCACACTCAGGATAATTTTTTTCAAGTTCCATCTCTTTAATTGTAAATTTCAAGAATTCATTTTGCTTTTGTTAATGGCCAACTAATGCTGCATCATGTAAATGTGTCATTATTTTATTTTTATCCATTATTTTATTGAGGTACATCTGTGTTGTTCTCAGTTTTTGGTTATTAGAAATAGAGAAGCAATAAACATGGTTGATCTTTGTAGTAGGATGAAGAATCCATTAGGGAGATGTCCAAGAGTAGCATAGAGGAACTTTGAGGTAGAACAGTTATCATTTTCCAGAGGAACCATTCAAAAGATTTCCATAGTGACTGTACATGTCTATACTCCCAGCAGCATAAGCTCCCTTTACTCTACATCCTCACCAGTATGAACTATCACTTGTTTAATTTATCATCTCCATTTAGACAGATGTAAGATGAAAACTCAAAGTGGTTTTGATTTGTATTTCCCTGATGGCTATGGATGTAGAATATTTCTTTAAGTTTTTCTCAGCCATTTGAGTTTTCTATTTAGAGAATTCTATTTAGAACTGTACCTTATTTTTAAATTGTGGTATTTGTTTTCATGATAATGACTTTTTGAGTTCTAGCAGTATATCAGATGTGTAGTTGCTAAAAATCTTTTCCCATTCTGTAGGGTGTGTCTTTATCCAAATGATGGAGTCCTTTACCATGCATAACTTTTTCAATTTCGTGAGTTACTGTTTATTAATTGTTGATCTTAATACCTGTGCCAATGAGTTCAAGGCTGTCCTCATTTTTTTCTTCTATTAGATTAAGAATATCTGGTTTAATATTGAGGTCTTTAATATATTTTCAGCTGAGCTTTGTATACGGTTATAAGTAAGGATCAATTTGGATTCTTGCACTTGTAGCAAACTGGTTTGACCAGCACCATCTGTCAAAGATGCTGTCTTTTTTTTTCCCCTGTGTGTGTTTTGGGTTTATATATATATCAGATATACAAATGATATATATATATCAGATGTACATGGGAGCATAGATTTATATCTTGGTCTTCATTGAGAGTCCATTTATCAATGTGTTTATTTTTGTCCCAATACCATGCAGTTTGTACTACAATTCTGTAGTACAACTTGATATCAAGGGTAGTGATTCCTCCAGTAGTTCTGTTATTTGGCATTGTTTTAGCTTTCCTGGGTTTTTGTGTTTCCAAATGAAGCTTAAGAGTGTTCTTTCAAGAATTCTTTAAAGAATTCTATTAGACTTTTGGTGAGAATTGTATTGAATCTGTAGATTGCATTTGGTAGAATGCCATTTTCATTATATTAACCTTAATGTTCCATGAACATGGGAGATTGTTACATCATTTCATCATTTGATATCTTCTTCAATTTCTTTATTCAGTGTCTTAAAGGTTTTATCATATAAGTCTTTCACTTGCTTAATTAGAGTACTCCAAGGTTATATATATACATATATATATGTGTGTGTGTGTGTGTGTGTGTGTGTGTGTGTGCCTGATGTAGATATATATATGTATATGCTATAGATATGAATAATTTGCATTGGTATGGATTTTGCTTTATTGATATAAATTTAAGGTCAATCTTGTTATATGTATATTTCTGCTCTTGATTAAGGTATTGTGATTGTGTAGTTCATTTAAAAATGTAATGTATAATTAGGAAATATAGGTTGTTAATAGATAAACATCTATAATAGTCAAGTTTATAGTCATGTTAGTTAGATTTTCTAGATGTGCATAGATATATTTCAGATAGGCATTCTTCATATCTTTCAAAGAATACAGAATATGATATTTACAATGTTTTAATAACCTAGGACTTTTCATGACAATGAGACACATCTGCTCCTGGCAGTACCAATCTACTTCAAGAGGAAGATGGGAATCGAAGAGGCTCCTTATGGAGTTTGCTAGCCATTTGGGCAAGAAACTGCTCCTGCCTGGACTGCTTCACTGGACATCCAGAACCTGCAGAGAGATGACTGCTAAACTTGCCTAAAGGTGAGATGTTCCTTCGGGGTTCCTGATTCGTGAAAGAGTCTGCAAGACATTCTGCAGGATACAGAAGAAAGTGACTGAACTGTCTTTGAAATTACCTGCTTTATGGAAAAGTCTGCTGAATACTATAGGCCTGTAGGTTGAAGATGGATGCCCCAATGGTACAAAAGAACTTTGGGTGACTGTCCAGGCAGCAAGATGTCTCTGTCAATTATAGAGTTTTGGAAGTGCTTACAATGCACTTCCTGTTTATTTAGGTAATATTATATCCTTCTGGATTCTCTGATGGAATTGAAGATTTTATGGTTATAATTATAGTTTTCATTAGTTATGATAAAAGATAAAATAAATATAAATATTGTAACTGTAATTCTTGCTTGATAACTGTTTTGTTATATGTAATTTTACTATGTTAAAGTGAAAGCCTTTCTTTTTTCTTTAAGCAGAAAAGGGAAAATGGTGTAGGAGGTCCTTCTGTCTATGTGTTTCTTTCATTGGTTGAATAAAGAAACTGCCTTGGCCTTTTTTGGATTGGGCAGAACTTAGATAGGTGGGGAAGACAGAACTGAATTCTGGGAGAAAGAAAGCAGAGGGAGAGAGCTGCCATGGAGCCACCACCAAAGACAGACATGCTGAATCTTTCCTGGTAAGCCATGACTTCGTGGTGTCACACAGATTGGTAGAAATGGGTTAAATCAAGATGTGAGAGTTAGCAAATAAGAGATAATGGGCCAGGCAGTAATTTAATTAATACAGTTTCTGTGTGGTTAGTTCAGGTGTAAGCTAGCTAGGTGGCTGGGACAAAAAGCAGGCCTTCCTCCCTCAATCCTCCTTCAACTTGTATATATATAATGTATATAGATAAATTTGAGATGATTGAGAATGGTTTTGTTTCCCTGTCTGATTTCTTTCACAGTCTGTTTGGCATCTATGTAACGATTTTGTAAGTTAATCTTTTAATCTGTCAACTTTGCTGTAAATGATTAGCAACTATAGGACTACAGCAGTTTTCAGGTATAATTTTTAGAATCTTTTATATACATTAAAATATTTGCAAATAAAGATACTTTGATTTCTTCATTTCCAATTTGTGTTATCTTTATCTCCTTCAATTGTCTTATTGCTACAGCTAAGAGATCAAACATTCTTTTGAATAGATATGGAGAAAATGAACAACCTTGCCTTGTTCCCAATTGTCTTGAGTTTTTCTCCACTTAAGTTGATGTATCTATAGGCTTGATGTATATTGCTTTTGTTATGTTGAGATTTGTACCTTGTTTCTCTAATCTCTCCAGGCCTTTTCTCCTGAAATAGTGTTTGATTTTGTCAGAGGTATTTCAGTTTATTTTTATGGTGCATTGTTTTTATGGATTTACATATGTTGTACAATCCTTGTAACCTCTGGATGAAGCCTGTTTGATCAGGGTGGATGATATTTTGCAAGTGGATTTTGCAGGGTAGATTCAATTTGCAAGCCTTTTTTTTGAGAATTTTTGCATTTATATTCACAAGGAAAATTTGTCTATAATTCTCTTTCTTTTAGGGGAATTTATGGGGTTTCGGTATCACAGTAGTTGTGGCCTTATAAAAGAAGATAGACAAGCAGGACGTGGTGGCATAAGTCTTTAATCACAGCATTTAGAAGCCAGAAGCATGGGCATTTCTGAGGTTGAGGCCAGTTTGTCCTCCAGAGATAGTCTCAGGAGAATCACAGCTACCCAAAGAAATCCTAAATTAAGAAACCAGAAGAACAACAACAAACAAAAAAAAAAACAGACAAAAAACACAAATAAACCAAACAATCATACAAGCAAACAAATAAACAGACAAAGAAACAACAAGAAAACCAGCCACCCACCCCAAATTTCACAATGTTCCTTTTATGGAATAATTTGAATATAGACATGAACTCTTCTTTATAAATCTGGTAGAATTCTGTGCTAAAACCAGGTAGCCTTGGGCCCTTTTTAGTTAGGAAACATTTATCAACTGCTTCTATTTCACTTAGAGTTATGGGTATGGTTAAATTGCTTACATGTAGGCGGAGGGTGCTTCTTTGTTCTGGCCACCCAGAACTGAAATAATCACACAGAAACTGTATTAATTAAATCACTGCTTGGCCCACTAGCTCTAACTTCTTATTGCCTAATTCCCACATCTTATTTTAACCCATTTCTATTAATCTGTGTATGGCCATGAGGCTGTGGCTTACCAGGTAAAATTTCCAGCACCTGTCTCCGAGGCTCCATGGCATCTCTTTCTTTGCCTACCTTCTCCGAGCATTCAGTACAGTTTTCCCTGCGTAACCAAGTTTTGCCCTAGTAACAGCCCAAAGCAGTTTCTTTATTCATTAACCAACAAAAGCAACACATAGACCGAAGGACCTCCCACACCACTTACATGATCTTGATTGACCCATAGTAAGTAGTATGTATTGAGAAAATTATTCACCTGTTTTAGATTTTTCAATTCTCTGGAGTACAGATATTTAGAGTATGTCCTTATGATTTTCTTAGTATTTGGTTATGCCTTCCTTTTGATTTCTAATTTTGTTAATTTCAATAGTGTCTCCCCACTTGTTAGCTAATTTTGATGAGGGTATACCAATCATATTGATTTTCTATTAATTCTTTGTATTGTGCTTCTTTGTTTATTTCTATTTTATTGGTTTCAGCCCCGAGTTTAATACTATCTTGCTTTCTTCTTCATTTTCAGTGTTCATTTCTCTGGTTCATTCTTCAACTTTCAGGTGTGTTGTTAAGCACTGCTATGAGATCTCTCCAGTTTTTTGTCTTTAATAATGGCACCCAGTGTTATGAACTTATCTCTTAGAACCACCATCCTTGTGTCCCATTGACTTAGACATGTTGCGTACTCATTTTTATCACTTCTAGAAGTTTTTTATTTTTTATTGTTTTTATTGAATTATATATTTTTCTCCACTCCCCTCCTTTTCTCTCCCCTCCCCTTCTACCCACTCCCATGGTTCTCATGCTCCCAATTTACTCACAAGATTTTGTCTTTTTCTAATTCCCATGTAGATTAGATCCATGCATATCGCTTAGGGTCTTCTTTGTTGTCTAGGTTCTTTGGGATTGTAATTTGTAGGCTGTGTTTTCTTTGCTTTATGTCTAAAAGTCACTTATATGTGAGTACATATGATATTTGTCTTTCTGGGTCTGTGTTGGCTCACTAAATATGATGCTTTCTAGATCCATCCATTTGCTTGCAAATTTCAAGATGTCATTAGTTTTTTCTGCTGTGTAGTACCCCATTGTGTAAGTGTACCACATTTTACTTATCCATTTTTTAATCGAGAGTCATTTAGGTTGTTCCCAGGTTCTGACTATGACAAACAATGCTGCTATGAACATAGTTGAGCACATGTACTTGTGGTTCAATAGAGCATCTCTTGGGTATATACCAAAAAGTGGTATTGTTGGATCTTGAGGTAGGTTGTCTCCTAATTTTTTAAGTAATAACTATACTGATATCCAAAGCAATTGTACCAATTTGCACTCCCGCCATCCTCTCCATCATAGATTGTCATCAGTGCTTTTGATCTTGGTCATTCTTGCAGGTATAAGATAGAATCTCAGAGTTGTTTTGATTTGCATTTCTCTATGGCTAAGGATGTTGAGCATTTCCTTAAGTGTCTTTCAGCCATTTTAGATTCCTTTATTGAGTGTTCTCTGTTTAGGTCTGTACCCCATTTTTTATTGGATAATTTGTTCTTTTTATGACAAATATCTTGAGTTCTTTGTATATTTTTGTGGTCAGCCCTCTGTTCGATGTGGGTCAGTAAAGATCCTTTCCCATTCTGTAGGCTGCCATTTTGTCTTTTTGACCATGTACTTTGCTTTACAGAAGTTTTTCAGTTTTAGGAAGTCCCATTTATTAACTGTTTCTCTTAGTGTCTGTGATACTGGGCTCATATTTAGGAAGTAATCTCCTGTGCTTTCAGGTGTACCCCCCACTTTCTCTTCTATGCTTCTCAGTGTGGTTGATTTTATGTTGAGGTCTTTAATCCATTTGGCCTCAAGTTTTCCATAGTGATAGATATGGATCTATTTTCATTCTTCTACATGCTGATATCCAGTTATGAAAGCACCATTTGTTGAATATGCTTTCTTTTTTTTCATTTTATATTTTTTGCTTTTTTTGTCAACAATCTGGTGTTCATTAGTGTGTTGATTGATATCTCGGTCTTTGATTCAGTTCCATTAGTCCTATTCTCTGCTTTTATGCCAATACTAGGCTGTTTTCAGTACTGTATCTTTGTAGTTTGATAAATGTATGTTGGCTTGGGAGAGAGAAGAAAAAGAGTATAGAGAGTTATAAGAGAAAGTAAATAGTTAATAAAAAAATAAAAACGTCTTTAAAGAGACAGAGTACAGGCAATCATAATTAAAAGAGTGAAGAAAAATAAACCCTGTGTAGATGGAAAATTCAGAGTCAGATTTATGTATATTCTTGTGTTTTCTTCCAATTTTTTTGACTATAAAGGAGCTAAGTAATCACATATATACTTTAAATGTATCTTGACTTCAGAATTTGAGTATAAGGATATGTTGCTTTGGAAAAGAGGTTCTTTTTGTTTCCTCAGAGTATGAGAACCAATGGAATCCTTCCAGAATAATGTTGTTTTATGGACCAAGACCTCCCATAGTATCCTGTGAACACCCCCAAAATTTACATCACCCAACAAAAAGCAGGAAACAGTTTGGAACTACATCCATATTCCCAAATATTTTTTTATATTTAAAATGGGATATGCTATAGAGATTTGCATTGGTATGGGTCTTGATTTATTGATACAAATTTAAGGTGAATTTTGTTAGATGTATATTTCTGCTCTTGATTAAGGTATTGTGATTGTGTAGCTCATTTAAAAATGTAATGTATAATTTAAAATATAGGTTAATAGATAATCATCTATAATAGTCAAGCTTATAATCATGCTAGTTAGATTTTTCTAGATGTACAGAGATGTATTTCAGATGGATTAGAATTCTTCAAACCTTTCAAAGACTACAGAATATGGCATTTAAAATGTCTTAAGAACTTAGGACTTTTCATGAAAATGAGACAGGTGTTCCTGGCAGCAACAATTGCTTAAAGGGGATGATGGGCATTGAAAAAGTTCCATATGGAGCTGTTTAGCCATTTCGGCAAGATACTGCTTTTGCCTGCACTGCTTGATGATATGCGGTGTGAAGTGGACATGCAGAACCCACAGAAAATGACTGCTGAACTTGCCTAAATATGAGACTGTCCTTTGGGATTCCTGCTTCTTGAAAGAGTTTGCTAGACATTCGGCAGGACACAGAAAAAGGTTACTGACAAAATGCCAATATAGGTAGAACTGTCTTTGAAATTTCCTGCTTAGCAGAAAAGTGTGCTGGATACTATGGGCCTGTAGGCTGAAGATGAATGTGGCAGTAATACAGAAGAACTTTAGATGACTGTCCAGGCAGTGAGATGTCTCTGTCACTTCTAGAGTTTTGGAAGTTGCTTACAGTGTACTTCCTGTTTCCTTAGGTAATATTATATCCTTTGGAATCTTTGATGGAGTAAAGAGTAGATAGTAATAATATAGCTATCCTTGGTTATGATAACAGATAAAATAGCTACAAATGTTGTAACTGTAATTCTTGTTTGATACTTGTTTTGTTATATGTAATTTTACTATGTTAAAATTAAAACATTCCTTTTTATTTAAACAGAAAAGGGAGGTGATGAGAGATTCACCTCTGTGTGATGTGAATACCACTGGTTAATAAAGAAACTGTCTTAGACCTGTGCAGCAAGTAGTAGTAGGCAGGGGAAACTAAACTGAATGATGGGAGAAAGGAGGCAGAGTCAGTGAGAAGCCATGGAGCCACTGCCAGAGACAAACATCCTGAAACTTTGCTTGTAGGCCATGAGCCTTGTGGTAAAATATGAAATAATGAACATGTGTTAATTCTAGATGTAAAAGCTAGCTAGCCATATGCTTAAGTAATTGGCCAAGAAGTTATTTAATCAATACAATTTCTATTTGGTTATTTCAGGTTTGAGATGCTGAGCAGGTGGGAACCACCAAACGGCCCTTAAACTATATTTTACATGTGAGGGTACCCTTGTATTTGGGGCATAGATGTTCACTATTGAGATTTCCTCTTGATGGATTTTTCCTGTGACTAATATGAAATGTCCTTCTTTGTCTCTTTTGATTGATTTTAGTTTAAAGTCTATTTTGTTAGATATTAGGATAGCTACAGCAACTTGTTTCTTAGGTCTATTTGATTGGAAAATTTTTTCCCAACTCTTTATTCTGGGGTCATGTCTGTCCTTGAGGCTGAGGTGTGTTTCTTGTATGTAACAGAAGAATGGATTCTGTTTTCATATCCAGTCTGTTAGTCTGTGTCTTTTTATAGGTGAGTTGAGTCCATTTGTATTTAGGGATATTAGTGATCAATGATTGCTAGTTCCTGTTATTTTAGTTTTCATTGTTGGTGAGTTATTGTGTGTGTTTTTCCCTTCTTTGGGATTTGCTGCTGTGATATCATCAATTTTCTGTGGTTTTGTTGATGTAGCCAACATCCTTGGGTTGAAGTTTTCCTTCTAAAAGTTTGTGTAGGACTGGCTTTGTGGCTAGATATTGGTTAAATCTGGTTTGATTGAAATATCTTGTGTTTTTCATCTATGGTGATGGAAAGCTTTGTAGGTTATTGTAGTCTGGGCTGGCATAAGTGATATCTTAATAACTGCATAACGCTTAACCAGGACCTTCTGACTTTCATTTTTTCATTGAGAAGTCAGGTGTAATTCTGATAGTTCTGCCTTTATATGTTACTTGGCCATTTTCCTTTGCAGCTCTTAATAGTCTTTCCTTATTCTGTATGTTTGCTATTTTGATTTATGTGGCAAGGGTACATTCTTTTTCTGATCCAGTCTATTTGGTGTTCTGTAAACTTGTATCTTCATACGTATATCTTTTCTTTAGGTTGGGAAAGTTTTCATCTATGATTTTTTTAAAATATATTTTCTGTGCTTTTGAGTTAGACTACTTCTCCTTCTTCTATCTGTATTATTTTTAGGTTTGGTCTTTTCATGGTGTCCCATATTTCCTGGATCTTTTGTTTTATGCTTTTGTTAGATTTAATGTTTTCTTTGACTGATGAGTCTGATTCCTCTATTGGATTTTCAGTGCTTGAGATTCAACCTTCCATCTCTTGTATTCTGCTGTTTACACTTGTATTTTTTGGATCCTGATTGTTTTCTCATAATTTCTGATTCTATAGTTCACACGGTTTATGTTTTCTTTATTGTCTCTATTTTGGTTTTCAAGTCTTGAATCATTTCTTTCATCTGTATGATAATTATTTTCTTGGTTTTCTCTAAGGGATATGTGGATTTCTTCTAATTTTTTGTTTGTTTTTTCCTCCATTTCTTCAAGGGAATTTTTCATTTCCTCCTAAGGGCCTCAAACATTTCCTAAAATTATTTTTTAAATCATTTCCTTCTGTTTCATCTATATTTGGGTATTCAAGTCTTGCTATTGTAGGGCCACTAGATTTTGTTGGTGTCATGCTACTCTTTGTGGTGGTGTGTGTATTCTTACCTTGTCATCTCATACTTTCCTCTGATTGGTGTAGTTGGGACTGTGTCTCCGGTTATCAGTCTTCCAGGTGTCAGTGGATGTAAGGCTGAAATGGTTGCTCCTCATGATGCAGTAAGGGCCACAGTTCCAATCACCCTGATGGTTACTCCGTGTTACTGGGGTTTTCTCGGTGCTCCTGGGGATTGCTGTGCAATCTCAGGGGTTATTTGAGTCTCTTCCCACAGAGTTTGCTTGCTTGGGCTGCTCCTGTTGAGGTCACTGCCATGGTGGGCCTGCTCCAGCAGAGGTCACTGGATCAGACCTGTTCGCTGGTGATTCACATATTCGGGCCCTGTCCCACAGAGGTCTCTGGCTTGGACCTGTTGCCTCAGCTGTGGCTCCCTTGTACCTGCTCCTGTGGAGGTCATTGCTTTGGACAGAGATCGATGGCTCAGGCCTGTTCCCACAGATGTCCCTGGCTTGGGCCTTTCCTGCAGAGGTCCCTGACTTAGGCCAGTCTACAGAGGTCTCTGGATCATGTCTGCTCCTGCAGAGGTTTCTGACTCACACCAGGTACCACAGAGGTCTCTGGCCTGGACCTGCTCCCTCAAAACTTTCTCCTTCATACCTGCTCCTGTGGAAGTTTCTGCCCTTAATTCATTTCTTGATTTCTGTCTTGATCCAGTTTTCCTTCAATAGTGGTTTGTTCTGTTTTCATGAGTTTGTAACCTTTCTGTTATTGTTGATATTCAGTTTTAATCCATGGTGGTCATATAGAGCAGATAGTGTTATTTCAATTGCCTTGTATCCTTTGAGATACACTTTATGTCCAAATATGTGGTCAGTTTTGGAGAAAGTTATATGAGTTGCTGAGATGTTAAATTTTTCTGTTTGGGTAAAATTTCTGTACATATCTCTTAGGTCTATTTGGTTTTTAATGTCTATGATCTCTAGCATTTCTGTTTATTTTTTGTGTCAGTGACTTGTCTATTGGTGAGACTGGGGTACTGAAGTCTTCCAGTATTAATGTGTGAAGGTCAATATGAAATTTAAGATATAGTGGTGTTTCTGTTGTGATATTCAGTGACATTATATTTGGTACACACCTATTAAGGATTCCAATAGCCTTTTTGTGGATTTTTCCTTTGATGAATACGTGATATCCTTTCCTATCACTTCCAATGAGTTTTAGTTTGAAGTCTATTTTATCAGATATTAAAATGGTTACACTAGCTTGTTTCTTAGGTCCATTTGCTTGTATTATCTTTTTTTCCCATATTTTACCCTGAGATGATTTCTAATATTGATGTTAAAGTGGTTTTCTTGGAAACAGCAGAAGATTGGTTTTGCTTTTGCATCTATCTGTTAGTGTTTCTCTGTTTCATTGGGGATTTGAGACCACTGATTTTGAAAAAGTACAATGAGGAGTGTTGATGCCCTTTATTTTGTTTTCATGGTAGTATTGCTGGGGTTTGTGTGTGCGTGGGGGGGTATTTAAGCTTTTTTGATCTGCTACTCTGGGATTCTTATTCCGTTTTTTTTTCTCAGTTGTAACTAAGCATTTTGGGTTAGTGTTCTTTTTAGTGTCTCCTTTCAGCTGAATTGTAGCTAGATATTGCTTGAATATGGTTTCCTTGTGGAATGTCTTATTTTCTCCCTATGATTAAAAGCTTTGTGAATATAGTATTCTGAGCTCACACGTGTGATCCCTTAGAGTTCATAGAAGACCTGTCCAGGCCCTACTTGCTTCAGAGTTTCCACCAAGAAGCCTTCCCTTCTATGTTACTAGATCTTTATCCCTTGCAGCTTTTAGTATTCTTCCTTTATTCTCTACATTTAATGTTTTGATTATTATGTACTGAGAGGAATGTTTTTTTCTGGGCCAGGGTGACAGGTAAGGGTCTAATTTCATTCTTCTACATGTTGACAGATTTGGTTTTCATATAGCGTCCAAGAATTCTTGAATGGTTTGTTACAGAAGTTAAACAATTTCTTTGACTGGGGCATCCATTTTTTTTTCTATTTCTTCAGTGTCTGAAGCACTTTCTCTCATCTTTTATATATATATATTTTGGTGAACCTTGCCTCTGAAGCGCCTTTCTGAGTCCATAAAATTTTCATTTCCACATTTCCCTCAACCTGTATTTTCTTTATTTACTCTTTCCCCACTTTTAGGTCAAAATATTTTATACTTTCTACTGGTTATGTGGGCATTCAAAGATTTCTTTTGGGGTCTATTCCTTTTCTCTTTAAAAAATTCTATCGTTTTCATAAAGGCTATTTTAAGGTCTTCAGCTATGTTGTAAATTCAGGGTCTACTGTGGTATGGTTGCTGGGCTCTAGAGGAGACATAAGGTTCTGTCTATTATTGATTTTGATTTTATCATGTTATTTAGACATCAGGGTTTGTAAATATTATAATTCTCTCTGCTGATATCTGGTCTTGTCTTGTAAAATGAGGGCCTTCTCGTGGTGGTTTCTGTCCTGCCTGGTCCCCTAGCCATTTAGTCCCAGAGAAAATCACACAGAGGTCTCCAGAAGATTACAAACTGATTGGCACATTAGCGCAGGCTTTGTAATAGCTCTTGTAACATATATAGCCCATTATTCTTATCAATGTTAGCCACATACCTTTCTCAGCAGTACAGGTCACATCCTGCTTCTTCAATGGTCCAGGGAGGAATGCCAAGAGAGCTTCCTGCTTCCCAGAATTCTCCTATTCTCCTTGCTCCGCCTCTACGTCCTGTCTGGTTGTCCCACCTATACATCCTGCCTAATGGCCAATCAGCGTTTATTTAAATCATGATTGACAGAATATGAACAATTCTCCCGCACCACTTCCCCCTCTTTATTTTTAAACAAAGAAAAATATCCATAGTCCATTTTTTTGGAATGTGGGCATAGTATTCCAGGCTACTTCCAGCTGGTTGGGGGCACTGATAATCTTATGCGGACCCAAAGAAAATTTAGAGTTATGATCAAGTCCTGACTGGAGTATCCTGTGAAGCTCGATCATCTCAGCTCTCTCGACATTCCTCCCTGGAATATCTACATATCCTAACTTATGTAGACCTTCAGTGTGATTCTTTGGTACCTAATGACTGTGGGACCTGGTTGGAGGACAGAAACCAACCAGGCCCTCATGCTACAGAATGGTGCCCAGATGGACAACTGCATCCACAGAAAGCTTGGGAAAGAATAGGGTAAAGCATGTTTTCTTGGTAGCAGCAATTTCTCGGGTCTGCTCTGCTTGATAGAGGCAAGCAAGAGCTCTCATTTAAGAGAGGCTTCCTCACTCAGCTTTAGCTGCAAAACCTTGCAGCTCTTTTAAGAGGTCCTGCCAAGAAACACTTAAATGGTGTTGATAAAAGCTGACCGCATGCTTTTCTGTTTTCAGCTATAGCAAGAAAAAAGCTGCACCATTTTAAAATGCTTGCTTTCTGGGCCGTGCTGCCAGGGCAAACTCTGACACTTTCAAGCAGGCAGTCCGGCCAGGGAACATTTGAATGTGGTCTGTGAGCAGAATGCTGCAGCTTGCTTGCTGGCAGGGACCTTGAAATGCCATAGAGCTGTGGCAATAAACATGGCTACAGCTGGTACCTCCGACATGAGGCTGGAATTGCAGAAAGCTAAGGAATGGCCTGGATCTAGTTGTCAAAGCCACGGCTTTTATACTACCCATATAGCTTGGTAAATTAAAGACTCATGTGGTCAGAAAAAGAGAGATATACAGTAAAAAGAAATTAAAAAAAACTCTAAATGGTTTATAGTGTGTTAAAAATATATGCAGGCTAAAGGTTAAAGTTCTTAAAAAAGAAAGAAAGAGAGTAGTTGGGTGTGGTGGTACACACCTTCAATCCCAACACTTGTGACTTCAGGGTGTGATATCACACACCTTTAATCCCAATGTCTGGAGGCAGAGACAGACAGATCTCTGTGAGTTCAAGGTGTGGTGGCACACACCTTCAATCCCAGCACTGGGTGGCAGAGACAGGCAGACCTCTATGAGTTCAAGGATAGCCTGGTCTACAGAGGGAATTCCAGGATTAAGATACACAGAAACCCTGTCTCAGAAAGCCAAAAATTAAAAATAAAAGAAATAGAGTTTAAAATAAAGCCATGTAAAGATGGAAAACCCACAGAGAATATTGATACTGTATGTTATTATGCTCTTTTTGAATTGTTTGAATGCTGAGGAAGGAGCAACAGCTACTAATAAGATATTTGCTTATAAATGCTGCTGAATTAATCCAAGATAGGTATTGAAAATACCTTGACTTCAAAATTGAAGTCAAAAGGTATATTACTTTGGAGAAGAGATTTTGCTTTTGTTTCCACAGAAATTGAGAGGCTGTGGATTCATTCTGAGTTAAGAAAACTCAGATTTGATCAAGGAAGACCACCTGAGAAATCTCTGGTAGGAACAGATGGCCCAGATGTCTGAGTTCTACATCCAGAACAGATTCAAGATCTGCTGCCTGAGATGATCAAGCCTCACAGGATACTCCAGTCAGGACTTGATCATAGTTCTAAAATTTCTTTAGGTCCCCATAAGATTATCAGTGCCCCAAATCAGCTGGAAGTAGCCTGGAATACAATGCCCACATTCCCAAAAAATGGAACATGGATATTTTTCTTTGTTTAAAAAAAGAAGAGGGGGAAGTGGTGCAGGAGAATTGTCCATTCTGTCAATCATGATTTAAATAAATGCTGATTGGCCATTAACCAGGATGTATAGGTGGGACAACCAGACAGGAAGTAGAGGCAGAGCAAGGAGAATAGGAGAATTCTGGGAAGCAGGAAGCTCTCTTGGCATTCCTCCCTGGACCATTGAAGAAGCAGGATGTGAC
>PVIU01017808.1:6668-40779 GCA_004026605.1 Ondatra zibethicus
TACATGCATAATGCCCCATAACACACACGCATACATGCATAATGCCCCATAACACACACGCATACATGCACAATGCCCCCATAACACACACGCATACATGCACAATGCCCCCATAACACACACGCATACATGCACAATGCCCCCATAACACACATGTATACATGCATAATGCCCCATAACACACACGCATACATGCATAATGCCCCATAACACACACACATACGCCTAATTTAAAAATTAATCTTTTAAAAAACGTACAGGGCTAGAGAGATGGCTTAGCACTTATAATCATGTCAGTACAATTAGTTCAGTTCCCAACACCCATGTCAGACAGCTCATAACTGCCTGCAACTCCAGCTCAGGGGAATCTGATGCCACTGGCTTCTGCAGGCACCTGTACACATACCCCCACATACACATAATTAAAAATAAAAACATAATCCTAAAAAATAAAAGAATGGCTGGTGAGACAGCTCAACTGGCAAAACGGACTTGGGAGACAGCAACAGGCAGACCAGGCCAACCTGGTCTACATAGTAAATTCCAGGCCAGCCAGGTCTACATAACAAGTTCTAGGTCAGCCAAGGCCTCAAAATCCAACGATCAACAACAAACCCAAAGAGAAGCTCCACACGCGACAGAGCCTCTTAGAGGACACAGGCCTGCAGAAGGCCCATTGGTCCCTCACTCTCCTTCAACCAGAGCAGAACTGCAGAACAGGAAATGCTATACTTTCTCACGGCCACTTCTCGGATTCCTAGGTTGGCTGAACTTCTTTTCGCATCTTCTGACTTGTGAGTCGCCTGTGCATATCTTTCAGAGTATTTCATTATCTGATTCACCAAAGCTCCTTATTTAGGGACTAACCTAATGCCGGTTGGATACGCAGCAAACCAATGTTTCCATTTTGTTTTCTGTAATTTTAACATTACCTCAGAGTGTGGGTTTCTTTTTGAGTATACAGAAATATAATGTTTTCCTTTTGGGTGACTGGTTTCTCTCCTTTGTGGAATTCAGCCTTTAGGCCATGCTGATTTTAAAAAGACTTCATCGTCCAATCAGATATTTTGCTTATTTTTGAGCAAAATACACGGCTCTACATTTAAGCTTTAGTTTACTGGTGGCTATTTGGGGTAGGAGGGGAAACCGGGGTACATTAATTTCTTTTCCACTAAGTAAGCAGCTGCTATGCTCCCAGACACTGAAAAGCTCACTTTCGGTGCTGATCTGAACAGCCACGCTGCTCAGGCCCCAGGCTATAAGTACACTCAGGCCTGTTTCCAGACTCTACATTCTAGCCCGGGACTTCGCACAGCTTCCCAGCAGAAAAGGTCTCCCACATTTCCCTTTCCCTTCGTGGTTTCTCTTTTCCTTTGTCTAATGTGCATCTCTTGGCTGCCAGCTGGAGCGAGGCATGAGCTGGGAGATGAGAGAGGGAGTGCAGTGTTAGACAGAATCAGGACAGTTTTGGGAGCCACACCTGGGAGTCTGGACGTCACCTTGAACTTAGTGGAATATTGCAAGACAGAAACACAAATGGGAGCTACGTGTTACTTCACTGTGAAAACCAGACAAGAGGAAGTCAGGGCTAACTGTAGGGAGACTGACTCGTGGATTCAATAATCCAGACGAAAGACAGTGACCTTACTCTGAGAGTAAATGAAAGCAAAATTAAATAAACGGAGTCCAGAGAAAGCCACGAGGTAGGAGGACAGGGTGCAGTGAGGAACAAGAGTTAGGAGTGGGGAAGGGAGACCCAGGAATTTCAATGCAAGACTATATGCTGACACCACCATGCTCACTGTGCTAAGGCACTGAAGAAGTTTGAAGTTAGTTCAGGAGATGGGGAAAGAAGACAACTATAGTATTAGAGATGTAAACTACAGGCCAGGTGTGGGGGGCTCACACCTTTGATTTCAGCACTCAGGAGACAGAGGCAGCAGGACCTCTGTGAGTTCTGGAACGGCCTGTGATACACAGTGAGACCCTCCCTCAAAATAGATAAATACATAAATACAAACGAATGAACTGCTGTCAGCTACTTGTGAGCTCTTAGCTGAGAGTCAGGTGACTTCTCTGAGCTCATTTTCCACACCCAGCCTCTAAACACCGTTCTGCCCATGAAGCGCTTGTCATTCCTCCATATGGAGCCTTGTACTGGCTCCTACAAACTGTAATACTCTCCATGGCTGTTTCTCTTCCTCAGGCATATACATACAGGACGAGAGTCTCTCTCTTTGATCCCTTATAGAGAAATGTTAAATAGTTAGACATAGAAAGGACACAGAATAAAGAGAATGGCTGGTTTTATTTTCCCTCATGAACCTGGTGGGTTTTTAAAACTTTTTCTTCCTGGCTATACAAACATCCAGGCTTCTATTCATTTCTTATTTTAAAAAAAAAATCTCAGCTGCACATAGTGGCACAGATACTAGGAGGCTAAGGAATGAGGAGGATTCCAAGTTCAAGGCTACCCTGGGAATATAGTAAGACTCTGTCTCCTAAAAAAAAAAAGAAAAGAAAAAAGAAATTCCTCATCTCCTTTAGAACACAAAATAGAAAGCCCAGTGTGTGAGATTTTGTATCTTACTTTTTCTCATTTACTACTGCTTTGAGACTTCGTTTTTAAACGGGAGTCATTTAAACTCCTAGTCAGTAACATGACCACTCATCAGACTCCCAAAGTCTTCTGTTGTGGGTATCCTTTACACTGTGTGAAGGTGTGTCACTGTGGTTGGTTTAATAAACAGCTAAACAGCCAATAGCTAGGCAGGATTCTCAGGGTAGGGAGAATGCTGGGAAGAAGGGCAGAGAAGCCAGACAGACACGGAACAAGTCAGACACACAAAAAGAGAAGTAAAAGCTACATGGTAGAACATAGATTAATAAAAATATGGGTTAATTTAAATTATAAGCGCTAGTTAGGAACAAACCTAAGTGTTCAGCCTGGCTAGTGGGACAGGGAAAGACCAGCTGTAGTCTGCCTGAAAATCATTGGCAACTTCCTGTCCATCAATCTTTAAAACTAATTGTATGCATAGAGGCCAGAGTCAACATTGGTGCCTTCCCCAGTTGTTCCCCCCCATTGTGTTTTGAGTCGGGGCTTCTGGTCAGCAAGCCTCAGGGAACCTTCTGTGTCTTCAGTGCTGGGATTACAGGTAAACCCAGCCTTTCGTGTGGATGCTGGGGCCCTGGACATGGTAAGCACTTTCCTGACAGCCAACTCACACCGATCCTGCTTTAACTGGTATTTGTTACAGCCAAAAGACCTTTATTTGCAACTTTCTCTGGGGCGGAGAGGGCTTTTCAGCAGGGACACAATTACCTGAGTTTCAGCTGTGATCGCACCTCTCCAAACGCCAACTGGAGCAGCTCATTGTAACAGGCCATGAGGTTGGGGTTTTCTATATACCTCTATAAACAGAAAGGGGAGCTTTGTAGATGAAGAACCTCTGATGGATGCTGCAAAACAAAGTCTACACAAACCTTTCAATTTGGCTACTGAAATTAAAAACTACTTTGTAATCATTAATGTACAACAGAAGATAGATAAAATTTAAATGTACCAAATTAACTTTAAATTAAAGAGAAACACTAAGGTTCTCTGCTTATCTCCTTATCACCTATAAAGCAGAGGAGAGACTGCAGAAAGTTGATATTGGGTTTTCAAGTACTTTCTGAAGTAATATTTTGTCCTCACAGTCAGACAAGCTCTCTGTACACAAAGCATGCTTGCACTGCTACCCACACCTGTGGCTCAGAGAGGGAACCCCTACTGAGAAATATTTCCCACTAACTGCAAAAGATGCTGGCTGGTGATCACTCTGCAAGCAAGGAGCCAGGAGAAGTCATGGGTTTGCCCAGCACCTCTTACTACTGTGGACACTGAGCATTCTGTACGACAACCTTTACATCATGGATGTCCCACACAAAGCAAGTAGCATAGTTACAAGAAAATGGACCGATGCTACCATTGAATAATAAATTTTACACTGGTATCTTAGAAGTCACTATGCTGTCACACACAGTAGTTTCAGGGTATCTGCAGAGATTGTACAACTCCCTTATATAAAATGACATAGTGCTTACATATAAATGATGCTATCTTCCTGCATACTTTAGTGACCTCTAGAATACTTATACTGCCAAACACAGGTAAACGCTGTATAAACAGTTGTTACACTGTATTATGGGGGAACAATAACAAGAAAACATCTATACATGTTCACATGTGGAATGTTCTCTCCTGGATACTAGGGGTCTACAATAGAAAAAGTCTACTGGTATAGAACTGGCTAACGGGGACTCGTGGCTAGAGGTCCATCCGTAGCTTCATTCTGACAGCAAACACTTATGAACGCTGGCTCATTCCTGTTTCTGAAAAGAGTTCTTGGCTCTTACATGCATGATAAATGTGCAGTAACTCTGACTGAGGAGGAAACAGGCCTAAGGGGCAGAGCCTCGGCAGACCACTCTGGGACCCAGCCAGATCAGTATGGGATATGGGCTATTTGAGGAGGCCCTTCTACTATCAAAGTGGTGGCAGATGTCCATGGTCAGTGTCTTCTGTGAGTGACAAGCGATCTTGGTTCATGTTGACATGCCAGGTCCAAGCTTTCAAAGCTGTGTGATCCTAACAAGACACTTTTCCTGAGCTTGCCTCCTCGCTTATAAACAAGTGAAGCAATGCTGTTCCTACCCACTGCAGACCTCCATGAGGACAGATGGCAGGGGGAAGCGTTCAGTCTACACACTGATACAGGGATGAAAAGATCAGGTGGTGGGGCTAGAGAGCTGGCTCCATGGTTACAAGGACTGGCGGAGCTTCCAGAGGACCCAATTTTGATTCCCAACAGGAATGTGGAGTCTAACAATCATCTCTAAGTCTAGTTCCAGGGGAGTCTGACACCCCCTTTCTGCTCTGCTGGCACCTAGTATGCATACATGCACAGACACACATGCAGGCAAAAATACCCATAACACAGAGATTTTAAAAAAAAAGTTAGCCAGGCAGTGGTGGCACACGCCTTTAATCCCAGCACTCGGGAGGCAGAGGCAGGTGGATCTCTGTGAGTTTGAGGCCAGCCTGGTCTACAAGAGCTAGTTCCAGGACAGGCCTTAGAGCTACAGAGAAACCCTGTCTCGAAAAACCAAATAAATAAATAAATAAAAATTAAAAAAAGTTTCAAAGCAAAGCTAGTGCAATCCCGCCAGGGAAGGACTTAGGCCAGGGGCATGATGGGTCTGCATGCTTATAGGCCAAGCCCTTTGCACTGGAAGGTCAGAGATGACTTTCTTTCTAGCGCTCACCTCCTGATAGGGATTCAGAGCACTGAACCATCTGCCCATGGACTCCATAGCAGCCAGGACTCCAGGAATACTCTAGATGGCTGCACATACATGCAGGTGCCTCCTGCTAACTAGCCAGGGACAGCAAGGAGAGATTTCTGGCTACAGTGCTTCTGCCACTCCATCAGATGGGGTGGAGGCTTTGAGACAGACCAGGATCACTGACTGCTCTGCAAGTGAGATCTTGGGATAAAGAGTCATATCTGTTTATCCACTTCAAAAACAGCCTCCCATGCAGCCAGACTTTTCATTGGATAAAGATTTTACAGATCTACCAAATTATTTTTTCCTCAGTGTGCTGGGATCATAGGTGTGCACCTCTATGCCCATCTATTCTCTCAAATGCCTTTTGATTTTGTTTGTTTCAGGTTTGGGGATCAAACCCAGGGCCTTCTATATACTAAGCAAGTATTCTTCTACTCAGTTATGTCCCTGACTCCTGTGGCCTCACCTATAATCAGCCAACTAATATCACAAGAAGCCTTTTGGTTTAAGAGAAACCAATAGATGATGGAAGCAGAGGGAGAGGAGCCAGTGTGTGGGTTTCCCCATTTCCAGAGTCACTGAACTAACTCCAGAAATTTCAGCTACACACGAAAGCCTTGTAAAAGCACATTCTATAACAGAATCTGTAAATGAGTATGTCAGTATAGCACATTTTATTCTATTTGGATAACTTTGGGCAGGTATAGTTTTGAGACTAAGGATGTGAATTATTACAGATCAGCGGATTACAAAGTCAAAACAAACCAATACAAAACAGGAACAATTTTTTCTTCAAAATAATTTTAAAATTTTGCTGGACATGAAATTGAGGTAAAAATTTTTCACACTGAACTATACTTGTAAAACTAAGAAGTAGGTACATACCCTTGTGAAGCCAGCAGCAATGAAGGGCATTAACGACATCTCCTCTTTGTCCCCCCTTCAAAGGAAGATGCTAAGAGTTAGGCAGTGTTCACTAATTTATATAATCTTCAACGGTCACATAACAAGTACCTTCAAATGAATTGGATGTATGCGTATGAATTTGAAAAGCCTTTCCAGTTCCGATTTCATCTTTTGTCTTCTAAAAGGATGTTATAATTTGTTTGGGGGATGGGGCTTGTTGTCCTACTCAGGCTAGCCTCGAACCCTAGGCTCAACCACAAATCCTCTTTCCTGGATACATTGGGTTACAGGTGCTTGGCACTGCACCAGGTGTTTTAATGCTGTAGATACAATGGTCACATTCACAACTGAGTAGTGTCCAGGCATCTATTTACTATATAAAAGTATACATATTAGAACTATTAAATTCTCTTATCTTCCACTTGTGGAAGATTACATGACACAGAAGCATTTCTGTCTATACTGATATATAAACAGCACTGTTTAAGTATTTGCTATCCTCCTTGTCTATTCTCTTCTCTAACCCCAAGAGCGGAGCTCCCTCCCTGTAGTCAAGCTAAGGAGTAAAGAAGGCCAGACTTCAAACAGGTTCTCCTGTCCCGGGTCAGCCCTCGTTTACCAAAGTTAACAACATTACATTGACACCTGAATTTGAACATTAAAAAAGTTTACCTGTGTACCACACCAACAATAACTGTATTTTCTGAGAGTTTTGATGATCTGATAGACCTTAAAAAAACAAAAATGTAAATGATAAATATAAAATTTTAAATATAAAAAATTCTTAAAATTAGATATACTTTCTTAGTTTTACTTGTATAGTTATAGCTGGGGAGGGAGACAAGAGGGACGAACTCCCTTCACACTCCAGATTCACCTTCTTGATCTTCCCTCAGGTGATAAACTCCTAACTAGTTCCTGTGATAACTGTGACAATTACATGCACAAATGAAATAGCTAAGGTGCCGCACTCTGTGCATTTGCCTGGGTTAGTTATGGGGTGGGGGGCAATCTCCCCTACACTGGGCCCATGTGATAGGGGCCACAACCACTTGTCTCTTCCTGTGAAGGAAATGCAGCTGTCCTTGCATCTCCCAAGGTTCCATCCATGCAGACTGTGGGGATCAGGATATCACCCAAGGAATGTGAGGCTCTCCACCCAACCAGGAACACAACCCTCAGGGGAAGCAGCTATGGGAGCCATGAGTGATGACAACATAGCCAAGTGATCAGAGGGAAGATGTACACAGACGCAGAGGAGTGGAGAAAGACAAGGAATGCTCTGCTCGAGGAGCGACAGCTCTGAGCTCAGCTTCCGTGAGAGGAAGGTAGAGCTGTCTAAGGAGAAAGCAGCCACTGCATCCAGGAAGGAGAGGGCTTTAGATGGAAGCCATGGACAGGGCCATACAGACTGTCATCAAAGGAGAACATGCTGGTGTCTTGGAGGATGTGTTCAGGAAGGGACATAGACCAGCCAAAGCTGACCATATGACTTCAGATATATTAGTTAAAAAAAAAAAAAAGAGCCAATTCTGAATCACAGAACACAAAAATGATCTGAGTGGTTACTTCCAAATTCCTGCAGAGATGGTACGTAACACAACTACTCTAGATGTCTACAAGAGAATTACCATATACAGGGGGTGCCTTGGTCCTGGCACGCTTTCCTATAAAGAGCCAGAGAGTAACTCTTTTAAGATTTGCAGACCTTAAGTATCCATGTGGATTCTGTCCCATTTACCTATTGGTGATGATTCACTTTAATTGGCAGCTTGACACAACCCATAATATTCTGGAAAGAGAGTCTCAAGGAGGGATTGTCTGCACTATGTTGGCCTCCAAACATGTCTGTAAAGGTTGTCTTAAGTTAGCTGGTGTGGAAGATCCAGTCCACTGTGAGTAGCACCATTCCCTAGGCAGGAGGTCCTGAACTGTGCTAAACATGGAGAGATGGTGCTGAGCGCAATACAAGCAAGTGACCATGCATGTCTGCACCCATTTCTCTCTGCTTCCCACTGCGCGTGTAGTCTAGCTGTCTCAAGTTCCTGTCACCTCGAGTTCCCTGCAGCGATGAACCCTAACATGGAAGTGTGAACCAAAGTAAACCTTTCCCCTCTAAGCTACTATGCGTCAGGCTATTTTATCACACCAACAGAAATGAACCTACAACACCATCACTACCCTCGGAGCATAAGTGTGATCACAGAATGGGCAAACCTTTATCCTTTGCTAACACTTACCTTGGGGCATGCAGACAGCAGGTTCCTGTGGGTCTGATGCTGAGGAAGGTTTAGGGTCTAAAGTCAGAGGGTAGTCCTCAAGGAGAGCTGCTCAGGAATGAAAAGCAGCTCCAGGACCCAGCTAATCTCGCTCATCTCCCCACTTTCTCAATATCCCTGCTTTCCCAGTGTCCACTGGGCTCCTCCAGCTCTCACCTGCCCTCCATCCCCACGGAAGCCGACCTGAAGGCACTGCGAAGCTCTACTGAAAAGACTTCCCAAACAGGTCACTCTAGGGCTTGCAGGCTAGGGGTTCAACTCTGGCCTTCCTGTCCAGAGAAGACCAGACTCAGGCTGGAGACAAAGGCCAGGGGAGGGTCAGTCAGGCCTAGAAGGGTCATTGGTACAGCACACTCTCCTCTGCACAAAGCCAGTGTGCTCCTGGTAACTAATACTCATGCTGATTCTCATCTCCAGTGCTGAAGGAGGAGCATGGACCTGTGCATGCTGTTCCTGCGACTTTGGAGACACTGCATCTGTTCTTACATGTTTCCATCACACCCATCATCCTCAAAGGGATGGAGAATGAAGAAAGGGGAGGGCTTAAATAGCCAGCCAGCCAGTTCAAGTAAGTTCTTAGTGCTTTAGTGGTAATCTGGTAGGAAGTAGGCAGTGTGCAAATGATTATCAGGAGGAGCTCTGACCAACCTGCCCATTACTGGAGAAACAAACAAGGGGCACTGTGTCACAGAAGAAGCAGAAGAGAGGACCATGTCTACCTAGTGACAAGCCCATCGAAGCTAAACTCTACATAAAGATAGAAGTATACACTTGACTTTCTCAGGAGAAAAGAAAAACTGACTAGAAACAAGAATGTCAGGGACAGACCTTACATGAGGAATAATTGCCTTAAAAACTAATATCCTTGCTTCAGAATTCATGGAACTAGGAGAGATGACTTGGCAAAGTCAAAATGCATAAGGGCATTAGGAAGACAGATTTCAAAGTCACGTGACTATAAAGACCAAGCAATTTGGGCTCTCAGAACTGCGCTACCTTTGACTACATGTGATAGAAAACCCCAAAGAACACTGGTGTGTGTGTGTGTGCGTGTGTGTGTGTGTGTGTGTGTGTGTGTGTGTGTGTATTCGTGCTGGGCATGGTGGCTCACATCTTTAATCAAGCATAAGGCAGAGGCAGAAGCACAGAAGGGCAGAGGGGCAGAAGGGCAGAGAGGCAGAGGCAGGTGGATCTCTGTGAGTTCAAGGCCACCCTGGTCTACACAACAAGTTCCAGTACAGTCAGGGCTATGGAGAGAGACCCTGTCTCCACCAAACACACACACATATACATGTAATATCCATATGTATTTTATATGTATATATAAATAAAATATTCCTGTTTCACACATGAAAGATATGCAGAAGGACAGTTCAGAGCTGCCATAGCTCTGCAGGATCAGGAACCTGAATTTTTCACTGTGATTTCTTCTTTGCGGTCTAATTATCTGAATATTAGCCATAATGTACACATTCCAGACATGAGGAAAACAGCATGATTCTTCCCATCAAGGATACAGTCCAGAAAATGGACAATTTTCAGTGGATAGCCACTAGAAGAGCTAAAAAATGCAATGCACTGTTTAGGTGGCTACATGCCCTGCTAAATATCAGAGGATTTGTTATTAGGGAAAGAACCAGACTCTAGTCACGTGAGACAATTCCAACTGATTCTGATGGTGGTCTCAGCATGAACACTGAAAACAGACGACCTGGTGAAGCCTCACCATGAGAACATAGGAGTCCTGTGAAGAGCTGCACGCAGGCCTATTCTGCTTGCTATGCCCTCTCCCATGGAGTGAGTTCCAGACTGAAAAAAGGAGTACAATGGTTAAAAGGATCTTCAGACCAAGGTGAGTCAAGAAATTGTATGAATGTGTCTGACACTCTCAGTTCTGTCTTCTTCTGAGGAGAGGAACATGGATCTGTGTTTGTGGGGTGTGTGCAGGCCCAAAATGACGATGGGAGTCGCCCTCAATCACTCCCCACCTTATTCACTGAGACAGGGTCTCAGCTGAACCTGGGCTTTGTGCATGCTAGACAATTTTTTTACTGTTTTAAATAAAGCAAGCAAGACAAACGAGATAAAGATTAGTCCTAGACACAATGAGGCTATAATGCCTTGTTTATTTTGCATATAAGGAAATTAGGTTGAATTTAACTTAATGTGTTCACAGGCCGCATTTAATGCCACAAAGGCTAAAGGACTCTGAAGCAGGTCTCTGGCTTACCTGCACAGTGCCTCTGCATCCAGCTGTCGGGGGTTTCTATGGTCTATGATGATGATGTCATGGAGTTTGTCCAGGAAACAGGGAAGGACAGCCTGCACTTCCTTGGTGACCGTGCACTTAAACCCGGCCTTCTCACATGCCCTATAGAATCCATTACACTGGTTATCTTCTTTGGTAAACACTAAAAGTACCTGGATCAAAAGATGACAAATACATTTAAAAAAAAATCTTGCTATAATTGTCATTTTTAAATAAGGCTCAGAAAGTTATCAAATGTCTAGATGAAGACATAAGGTGTGAGCGCAGCATCTGTAAACATGTATTCTTTTCTTATGGGCAGCTCAGGGGTGTTAGCACTCACTGTCCACAAGCCAACGCCACTCTCTAATCTGGAAGTCCAAGTGCTTGGGACATATGCTTACTTCTTTTGCTGATAACCCACTGTTAGGACTCAATACAGACCTGACAGAACGTTTTATTTTATTTATTTTTTTTTTGTTTTTTGAGACAGGTTTCTTTGTAGCTTTGGTGCCTGTCCTCCTGGAACTAGCTCTTGTAGACCAGGCTGGCCTCGAACTCACAGAGATCCGCCTGCGTCTGCCTCCCGAGTGCTGGGATTAAAGGCATGTGCCACCACCGCCCAGCTATTTTATTTTAAAATAGAATCAAAACACATAGATACTGATGTTAGCAAACAGTATGGCAATGCTAGTATTTTAGGGAAATACCTCAGACGGCAAATGCTAGCATTTAGTGAAACTCTTGAGGCACATAATCCTTAAATCATGTACTTGACATGCTTTGACTAAAAAAAAAAAAAAAAAAAAAAAAAAAATTTTTTTTTCAAGATGGAGTTTCTCCATAGCTTTGGAGCCTTCCTGAACTCGCTCTGTAGACCAGGCTGGCCTCAAATTCACAGAGATCTGCTTGTCTCTGCCTCCCGATTGCTGGGATTAAAGGCATGCGCCACCACTGCCTGACTTGACTCAAATTTTATGTAATGCCTCCAAGTTAAAAAGTCATTTTGAGTATGAGGGAGAAGATTTGAAGACTACAACTTTGTATTTTAAAGCCTGCTAAGCAAGCAACATGGGCACAGAACCTGGGCAACGTAGGTAGCGTCTGTGTCAATGGTCGGCCAATAATTGTCTCTCGGTGCCTCTCCCGTACCACGTAATCCTGTATCTGCTGCCTCCTCCCTAATTCAACCAGGCCTCCCAGCCAAATCAAGTTTAAAACACCTCTGCTCCACCTGTCAGAGTTAGACTCAAGAGATTACAGAGGCTGTATGGCAATGAGCAGCCTGGTATACAGAAGCTGACTTCAAAACTAAAAGAAATCCGCCGGGCGGTGGTGGCGCATGCCTTTAATCCCAGCACTCGGGAGGCAGAGGCAGGCGGATCTCTGTGAGTGCGAGACCAGCCTGGTCTACAGAGCTAGTTCCAGGACAGGATCCAAAGTTACAGAGAAACCCTGTCTCGAAAAACAAAAACAAAAAAACAAAACAAAACAAAACAAAACAAACAAACAAAAAAAAAACAAAAAAACCCCAAAACTAAAAGAAATCCTTTACCTCCTTAAAAATCTGCCCAACTGTTCAAATACCACAAATGCAGAAAAAAATTAAGAACACACACCTGTGTCTGCCTTGTTCACAAGATTAAAATACAATAGCAAACATTGTTCGTGTGCAGGAAGCTTCAAATAGCTTGGCTACATTTTATCACTTTTTAAAGACCTGTTTATTTTTTACTATATGGGGACAAGTGTTTCAGCTGCATGTATGTATGTGCACCACATGTGTAAAGCACCCACAGAGTTCCAGAAGAGAGTATCAGACCCCTTGGCCCTGGAGTTACAGACAGTTGTCATGTGAGCACTTGGAACTGAACCTGAGTCCTCTGCAAGAGCGACAGGCGCTCTTAACCACTGAGCCGTTTCTCCAGCCCCTGATGTGATGGGCACATGAGACCTTGTCCCCAAAATAAAAACAAACTGGATGTAATGTAAAAGGCTATGTTCTTAGCTTTTCATTTTGGAAAAATTTAAACTTACAGAGATATTGTAAATGATAATGCCTTAAAAATTCTTTCTCTAGATTAATCAGCCCTTTTGCCACTTTGGTATATACACATGTGAGTGTATGCACAATTATACACTCCCCCTTCCTTTACTGCAACCCTAAATTTTAACCTCAGCATGTATTTCTAAAAAAAGTTATAACGTTGTTACCAAGTCCAAGAAACTTAACTATGACCAAGTGCTAGTAGCTAAACAGAAGAACTCGCATCTTAAAAGTATAGTTCTAAACCCCTCCTCATTAAAGAAAATTGAAATATGATCATTATAGCATAGTACCTGAAGTTGGTCTTGATGAAATCTCATCGGGCCAAATTGCACGTCGGTTACTGATACCTGTAAGAAAGAGATTTGCTTATATTTTTGTCTCTCTACGTAGTGTCACAGACAACAGTAAAAAATCCACTCTAAAAATTACATAAATATCAGACAAGCAAGAGGAATTGCAACTACCCACTTTAAACCCCAGGAGCAATGAGAATAGGAAAGAAGAATGAAGATGTGTTGATCTCAGGGTGGCTGTCTGTTGCTAGTTCTGTATAACTTTAAGAGAATTATTCATCCTTCCTCAGCCGCAGTTTCTCATTCATTACACAGCTTAATTAAGATTATAATACAAAGATTCTCTAACAAGTAGACACTAAATAAATATTGGTAGTCCCTATAGACTAGTCCCACATTTTCCTGATGGATAACAAAATCTTACATCCAAAATAGCACATGAATAATGCAATCTAGCACTAAGAACAATGGATGTCAGAGAAACTTCTCTGAGAAATAGTTGGCACTTTCTTTTACCAAGGAACATAACAGCCTTGATTAATACATGCTTAACCATAAGATAAGCTGGCATTAAGCACTTGACACTAATACACACAGCACCAGGGCTGGGAAGATGGTTCAGTTAGCAAAGTGCTTGCTGCAAAAAAACAAAACAAAACAAAAACAAAAAAAACGTGGACCTGAGATCTTCAGAACCTACATGAAAAGCTGGACTGCCTGCATGCATCTACAATGCCAGCACTGGGAGATGGAGATAGGCAAATGCTGGTGCTCACTGGCCAGCCAGTTTAGCTGAATCAGTGTGCTCTACATACAATGAGAACTATTGCTTACAAAAATAAGGGGCGGATTGGTGAGATAGGTCAGTGGGTGATGGCACTTGCCACCTAAGCCTGACAACTTAAATTTGATCCCTGAGCCCACATAAAGGTAGAAGAAAAGAACTAACTTCGCAGGTAGTCATCTTGCCTCTACATGTGATGTGTGATGGCATTCTTTCCTTCCCCCTTCCTCCTCCCTCTCCCCCTCACACACACACACACACACACACACACACACACACACACACACACACACACACACACACACAGAGGAGATATATATGTATATATACATACATGTATATACGTACATATATTCACATACACGCACATGTATGTATGCAGGTGTATATGTTTTATGTATATATTTCTCCCCCCCACCCCGCCACCGAGACAGGGTTTCTCTGTGTAGCCTGGCTGTCCTGGAATGCACTCTGTAGACCAGGCTGGCCTTGAACTCACAGAGATCTGCCTGCTGAGTGCTAGGATTAAAGGTGTGCGCCACCACAACCCAGCTGAGAATATTTTTTAAATTGAAGATTCTGAAAAAATAGGAAAGAAAGAAAATGTATCTGATCTCTGTGGTACTGTCTTTTGTTAGATTGTTATAACGCTAAGAAAACTACTCAGTGTACATACAGTAATCAAAAACTAATGTAGAAGTCCATGAGGTTGACCTCTGGCTTCCACGTGAATGCCCCCACACGCACACACAACACACACACCAATGATGATATACCATTAGCCGAGTGAGAGTTGTTCCTGGGATATGAATATGAGTCAATGTATGACAATCAGCAAACAGAGTGCCCTACTAACAAAGTGGAGGAAAAACATGACATGATAATCTCAAATGATGCAGAAAAAGCATTTGACAGCATCCTAAATAAACATCCTTTCGTGACAAAAAGTGATTAACTGGGCATAGAAGAGAACTACCTAGACCTAATAAATCCTCAGCAAACACAACCATTAGGGAAAGGATGGAGGCGGTTCCTCTAAAGTTAGGAACATGGAGAGAAGCCTGTTTTGCCACTTTTGTTCAACACAGAAGCTGGAAGTTCTAGACAAAACAATTAGGCAAGGGCAATGAGGCACTCAAAATAAAAGAGGAGTAAAGCTAGCTTTATTCATCGACAATACAACTTTAAATAAAGAAAACCCCAAGGGTTCTACAAGAAACTGGATTCAGCAGGATACAAGTTATGAAAATCCAATCTATTCCTACACTTGGTAATCGGAAAGGAATTTGAAAAGAATGCACTTGACAGAGCAGCAGAAACAAATTATTCGTCTGGGGAGATGGCTCAGCCAGCCAAGTGCCTCCTGTGCATGAGTGAGGGTCTGAGTCTGGATCCCTGGCGCCAACGGAGAGCTGGCCACAGGAGTGTGCGTGCAGATAAGACAGTGCTAGCAGGGACAGAGATAAATGTATGCTAGGGGCTCACCGGCCAGCCAGTCTAACTGAAATAGTGAGCTCCAGATTTAGGGAGATCGTGTGTTTAAAAAAAAAAAAAAGTAGAAGGGCTGGGTGTGGTGGCACACACCTTAATCCCCAGCACTCGGGAGTCAGGAGCAGCCAAATCTTTATGAGTTTAGGAGTTTGAATGTGTACGTGTAGGCCAGCCTGATCTACACAGTGAGTTTCAGGCCAGCCAGGGCTACACAGTGAGACTATGTCTCAAAACAAAACAAAAACACAATAATGATGACGACAATGATGAGGAGGAGGAAGAAGAGGAGAAAAGAGAAACAGCAAGACAGAGGCAGAACCAGTTGGCCTTGACCATGAACACCTGCCACATACACAGCAGAATTTTCAACTGAATGGGAGCACATTTTGGAGTAGAAGACTCACTATGATGTTGCTGCTACCTAATGAAATCTACACATTCATTGAGCCCTTATAACATCCTTATAAAATGCTTCTCTTTTCTTTTTAGCAGTAACAGAAATGTCCATTCTAGAACTCATACAGAAACGCAGGGGAATCTCTAATAGCCAAAAACAATCTTGAGAAGGAATGCCCTGCAAGACTCACATTTCCTAATTCCAAAACTTAATACACCAGGTGGCGGCGGCGGCACACACCTTTAATCCCAGCACTCAGGAGGCAGAAGCAGGTGGATCTCTGTGAGTTCAAGGCCAGCCTGGTCTACAGAGTGAGTTTCAGGACAGGCTCCAAAGCTACACAGAGAAACCTTATCTCACTTTAATACAAGACAAGAGCAATCAAAGCAATGTGGTGCTGGTATAGACGAAGAGACGGAAATGGCTGAGAGGCACGGGAACAATTCTTGCATATATCCTCACATAATCTTTAACAAAGATGCCAGAATGACTCAATGGGGACAAAGTCTTTTCAACAAACGATGAGGGCAAAACTGGACACTCAGACATAAATAATGACTCTGAATGCTTATCTAATGCCATAGTAAAAAAATTTGACAAAATTAAGGACCTATGTGTAAGAGATAAACTATAAAACTCATAGAAGGAAACAGAATGAAAGCACTCAATATTGGATTTGACAATAATTCCTTAAATATGGCACTACTGGCAAAGCATCAAACAATGTTGTACACCAAAAGACAATGAGCTGAGTAAAAAGGCAACTAACAAAAGGAAAGAAAACGTTTATAAATCCTATGTTTAATAAGAAATTGAAACCCAGAGCATATGGCACACAAGAATTCAACAGGCAACCCAGTTAATATGCCCTCTTCTGACCTAGGCAGGCATCAAGCACATATACATGTGGGCAAAAAACACACACATAAAGTAAAATGAATAAATCTAATAAAAATTTTCTTTAAGTAAGGGCAAAGGATGCACACAGACATTTCTCAAAGAAGATATACAAATAATAAACACACACAAAGATGTTCAATATTACCAATCATTTTTAAAATTAATTTTTGATTTGTTTTTGTTTTTTGAGACAGGGTTTCTCTGTGTAGCCCTAGCTGTACTGGAATTCAGTCTGTAGACCGACCAGGTTGGCCTCGAACTCAGAGATCTGCCTGTCTCTGCCTCTTAGAGTGCTGGGATTAAAGGCATGTGCCACCATCGCCTGACTAAAAGGTAAATTTTTAAAAGAGAGATGGCTTAGTGGTTAAGAGCACTTACTGCTCTTCCAGAAGACCCAGGTTTGGTACCCAGAATCTACCTGGTGGCTCACAACCATCTGTAACTCCAGTTACAAGGAATCCAGCATCCTCTTTGGGCCTCTGCAGGAACCAGGCATACATGTCGTGCACATACATATGTGAAAGCAAACACTCATATGCACAACATAAAAATAAATCTTAAAATTAACTTAAAATAGAAGATACAAATGGAAAGTACAAGGTGGCACCCACTATTAGTGTGGCTACTACTGGAGGGTGGGGATACGGAAGCTCGAGCTGAAGAAATAGAAAGGCACAGCGACTGGAGACTACTACGGCAGTTCCACAAAAATGAAAAACAGGATTATCATGTGGTTCATCTAGTCCACTTCTGGTGGAATGTGCTCAAAAGAATGGAGAGCAGGAATTCAAACAGAGATCTGTACACTCACGTTCATAGCAGAACCATAGAGAATAGCTGAAACATGGAAGCAACCTAAATATCCACCATGTGAAGGGATAAGCAAACAGAGCACATAAATACAACAGAGTGTCCAAGCACAGCAAGGAGAGGAACCCTGACATAAGCTATGACACGGAAGAACGAGTCATGGAAGGTTACACTCACGTCAGTTTTTAGGAGTTGTCAAAACCATAGAACGTAAGTGGAAGGGCAGCTGCTGGGGGGCACTAAGGCTGGATGGATAGACACTCTCGGGTTTTTAAGTTCTGAAGATGGGTACCAGTGATGAGTGCACACTATGAATTTTGTTTAATGTCACTGAACTGCACATTTAAAAATAATTAAAGTTACAGGGCAGTGGTGGCACATGCCTTTAATCCCAGCACTCGGGAGGCAGAGGCAGAGGCAGGAGGATCTCTGTAAGTTTGATGCTAGTCTGGTCTACAAAGTGAGTTCTAAGACAGTCAGGGCTACACAAAGAAACCCTGTCTTGAAAAACCAAATAAATAAAGTAACACATTTTATGGATGTCTTACGGCGTTTTAGGACCCAGGGAGGGAGGACTGATCCACACAATCGCATTCTCTTTACACAGTCAGAAGGAAATGAAGAGGCCGAGACCAATGTGAATGGTGAGCTTTTGTTCGTTGCTTTTTATGAGTGAGATTTAAAGCAAGAAATGAGTGAAAGATCGAAAAGGAGACAAGCTGACATGCTGGCAAATGCAGTGGGACCACCCAGCAGGGGTGGGGCATCCTGGTTTTCTACAGGATGGGGCAGTTTCATAATAAAGCACAAAAGAACTGACAGCCAAGGTGCTGCTGCTGCACAAGCAGGGCAGTTACGGGGCTCCATGTCCTGTGCATCAGCTGTGCCTGTCAGTGGCCACCAACAGACAATACTAGTGAATTCTGCTATGAAGGGTCAAGTAAAGAAAAACACAGTTTGAGTGCAAAGAAAAACAGAGCAAAACATGATGATCGTAGAAGCAGATGATAGAAGACCTTGAAACAGTACTCAGAGTAAAAACTTTGTTATTATTCTTCAATCACAATTCAGTGAACCAGAAACTAAGAGCAAAGGTTTAAGATTTGGGAATATAGATCAGCAATAGAACACAAGGCCTGAGTTCAAACCTAGCTCCCAAAAGGGTATACAAAAACATAAGTTAAGTAAAAACAGAAAAACCTCCATCTGGGTTTTGTTTTAGAAGGCGACTATGCTCACCATGATCCCAGCAATGAATCTGTTTGTTTTTGAGACAGGGTCTTGTTAGATAGTCCATGCTGGCCTGGAGCCCTCCACACAGCCCAAGTAGCTGCAAATGCATAGTCCTCTTGCTTCAGGCTCCAGAGTGTTGGACTCCCAGACGTATGCCACTGCACTCTTTCTTCTTCCTGTTTTTTATTTTATCTTGATTTTTTAATTTTAAGATTTCTTTTACTGGAGCTGGAGAGATGGCTCAGGAGTTAAAAATACTTACTGCTCTTACAGGGGTGCCTGGTTTAGTTCCCAGCACCTTCGTGGTGGCTTAAAACTATGTGTAACTCCTAGGGGATCCGATGTCCCTCTTCTGATCTCCATGCGTGCTGCAAACACATGGTACACAGACATACATGCAGGCAAAATACCCATACATGTAACATTTTCAAAAAAGATTTCTTTTACTACATACTTATGTGTCTGTGCATAAGGGGTGCAGAAGAGGGCAGCAGGTACTCCGGAGCTGCAGTGTCAGGTGGCATGAGCTACAACATGTGGTCTGGGCTGCTGGGACCCAAACTTGGGTCTTCTGTAATAGTAAAGTACTCTTTCCTACTGAGTCATCACTCCAACCCCCAAACCATAAATATTTAAAAACACTGACTTCCACAATTCCTAAATAAGAAGAAAATGGGAACTATATATGGAAGGAATCCTTGAAAAAAATAAAAGAGAATATCGTGTTATAAAACTTATAGGCAGATTATATTCAGAGGCAACAATTGTAGTGATAAATTTTATAAAGCTATCTTGGTACAGAGGTGCACACCTGTAATCCTAGTGCAGGAAGGTTGAAATAGGAAGGTTGTGAGATTGAGGCCAACTAGGTCTACATACAGTTGGTCACATATAAGTATGTGTGCATGTATGTATATATACAAAGCAAGAATTAAATAAGTAAACATACTGAGCTGTCAGATTCATTGGGGCCAGTAAAATGGGTTAGGCAGTAAGGCACTTAATACCAAGCCTGACAACCTGAGTTCAATCCCCGGGGCACCACATGGTGGGAGGAGAGAACCAACTCCCAAAAGCTGTCCTCTGACCTTCACACGTATGCTGTGGCATGCATGTGCTTACCCACAATAAATGAATAAGTATATTTTTTAAGTAAAAAGTCTCTGGGTGTG
Organism: Ondatra zibethicus; assembly: GCA_004026605.1. Lineage (NCBI taxonomy): Eukaryota > Metazoa > Chordata > Mammalia > Rodentia > Cricetidae > Ondatra > Ondatra zibethicus. The sequence continues at coordinate 26,566 of PVIU01017808.1, forward strand.
GGAGCATATACTTTCATTCCAGCACTGGGAGAGGGGAGAGTCAGGCAGAAGAGGGGGATTCAGGCAGATCTCTATGCATTTTAAGCCAGCCTGGTCTACATAACTAGTTTCAGGCTTTCCAGGGCCTACAAAGTTAAATCTTGTCTCAAAAATTAATAAAAGTAAAAGGTTAAGAAATTAGGTTTCCTAGTATACTTGAGGCTCTGGATTCAATACTCAGCATCCCAAAGGAAATATAGAGAAGAGGTGGGGAGGGGAGAAAAGGGGAGGGAAGAGGAGGGGAAAGGTGGTATATAGATTGGTTAAGAAAATTCTAAGAAGAAAACCAAAGTTAATGATTAACAAAATGTTTAAGTGCTAATGACTAGAGAAAAATGCATCAATAAAACACATAGCTGGGTCTGATGACATATCTATAACCCTAGTACCTAGGAGGCTGAGGTAGGGTTCTGAGTTTAAGTCAGCCTAGCCTACATAGTTGGATCCTATCTCAGAAATACACAGAATAAAATAAAATTTACCGTGTTCACTCAAACTGTGGGTAAGATTACAGCATGAAAGTAAATAAATAACACTGAGTACATGATCCACCTCAAATGTTAGTGACCAGCACTCAGGAAGCAGAGGCAGACAGGTCTGAGTTCAAAGCTAACCTGGTCTATAGAGCAAGTTGCAGGACAAAACAAAAACCAAGTAGGCAAACAAAAAGTTGGTGAGATAGGGAGCTGAAGAGAAGATTGCTCAGTGGTTAACAGTGCTTACTGCTCTTGCTGAGGACCTAGATTTGGTTCCTAGCACATAGCGGCTCACGATTGCCTCTAATTCTAATTGCAGAGGATCTGACACTGTCTTCCAGCCTCTGTTGGCTCCTGCATAAATGTGGTACGCATAAACTCAAATAGACACACACAATGTTTTTTAATATTTGAAAAAGTTGGTGAGCTAACTTTAAGGAAAGACAGCTTAACTTTAAAATCTCAATTTATAAAAATGACCCAACTACTAGATTAATTTTGAAAAATAAAGGAAAATGTATGTTCTTCCTTTAAAAGAGACACTCTGTAAAGTTTCAGCAGTATCATTTTAAAAACTTCATGTTTCAGCAAGTGGTGTAGTAGACCACTGGACACTGTCTACTTAGCCAGACAGCATTTAGCCGTACATCCTGTCTCAGGGAATATCCGGACCTTGGGACCTCTGTGATCAGAGTATTAGTCCAGTTGGACAGTCAACCACCTAGCACTATGCCCACCCCACCCCTACCATCCCCGCAAAAAATAACCACCACCAGGAAATCTGATGACATCACTCAGTGAATGGGAGTCAGCAACAGGTCCTCAGAGTAAACAGCGTCCCATCTGCTCTAGGAATGGGGAGGGGACACTGGGATCTCTGCATCCATCCTTTGCTCAGGCTGCACAATCAAAATCAAACTTCAGCTAATAGCACCTTTAATTTAGTTTTAACATTATTATTTATAATAAAATATTCATTTTCAAATCAATTTTAATAACATAGCTTTCACTTATCTTTCAGCTTCAAATGTAGCCAACACTTTTAGGTCGTTTTTAGATAATATAGACAACAACAGTATGCTCAAAAGTTGTATCCTGTCTTTTGAAATTTTTGGGTAAAAAAAAACAAAACAAAACAAAAAAAAGAGTTGTATCCTGCAGGGTGGTGGTGGCACACACCTTTAATCCCAGCATTTGGGAGACAGACGGGTTACCTGTGAGTCTGAGGCCAGCCTGGTCTACAGAGCACAAGTTCCAGGACAGCCAGAGCTGTACAGAAAAAAAAAAAAAAAACCAAAAACAACAACAACAACAAAAAAAACACAGGCATGGAGGTAGCGGCGCATGCCTTTAATCCCACCACTCAGGAGGCAGAGGCAGGCAGATTATCTGTGAGTTTGAGGCCAGCCTGGTTTACAGAGCAAGTTCCAGGACAGCCAGGACTACACAAAGAAACCCTGTTTCAAAACAAAATAAAACAAAAACAAAAATCGACCAACCAAACTAATCAAAAGATAACAGAAAAAAAAACCCCACAACAAAAAAGAGTTGTGTCCTAATTTGTTTGTTTTTCCGAGACAGGGTTTCTCTGTAGCTTTGGGGCCTGTCCTGGAACTAGCTCTTGTAGATCAGGCTAGCCTTGAACTCACTGAGACCCGCCTGCCTCTACCTCCAAAGTGCTGGGAATAAAGGCATGCGCCACCACCGCCCAGCCTAATTTGTGTTTTAATCCTCAGATTAAAAACTATGACCAAAACACTTAGTGGGGAAAGAGTTTAGTTCACCTTACAATTTCAGTTCATCACTAAGGAAAGTCAGGACAGGAACTCAAGCAGAGAGAGAGACTATAGGGGAACGCTGTTTACAGACTTGCCTCCATGGCTAGTTTCTTCTACCACCCAGGACCACCTGCTCAGGGGTAGAACCACCCAAGAGACTGAAAGAGAACACCGAATCTACTAATTTGTCCTTTGACCTCCACATGGATGTCATGCCATATAAATACACATAGTTAAATTTTATGACTATGTGGTGGGCATATGCCTTTAGCCCCAGATACAAACACACATAGTTAAATTTTAAGACTATGTGGTAGCACATGCCTTTAACCCCGGCACTTAGGAAGCAGCAGGCAGATTTCTGCGTGTTCCAGGACAGCCAAGGCTACATAGTAACAGACCGTTTCCAAATGAATGGATGGGTAAAGATTGTAACATTGGAATATCAGAAAATAAAGATGTATATTTGTATCATAGCAGCTTAAAATATTTTGACAAATATGATTAGAAATGACAAAAATTATTAGTTCTGATGAACCATATCAGATGTTTGATTATCTGACTGACTGAGTACTGGTTATACGCGACGCTAGAAGGAAAAATCAGCTGTTACGAGTTGAAGACCTGAGGTAGGAAAGGAAGTTATTAGCTAGGGATGGTGGCACACATCTGTAATCCCAACACTTGGGAGGCTTCGGGAGGATTGCTCACAGTCTGCAGCCAGGCTGGGCTACATAGCAAGATCCTGAAGAGAGGAGAGAAGACATAAATAATCAATCTATTTGAAGTCATACTCCTGCAACTTTCCCTCCTATCCCTTTCCTATTAGCTCCCAATCACCATTGGGAAATGCGTATTTACTATGCTTGGAACATAGTATGTAGCCAAAGATAACCCTGGGCTTCTGATTCTCCTGCTTCAACATCTTGAGTGCTTGGGTTATCAAAGTTAAAGAAATAACTATTAGGCAAGTACAGCACATCTCCCCCAAATTCTTTTTTTTAATTTATTTATTTATTAGTATGCAATTGTCTGCCTGAATGTGTTCCTGCAGACAGAAGTTGGCATCAGATCTTATTACCGGTGGTTGTGAGCCACCATATGGTTGCTGGGAATGGAACTCAGGACCTCCGGAAGAGCAGTCAATGCTCTTAACCACTGAGCCATCTCTCCAGCCCCTCCCCCAAATTCTTAATCTATAAATTCATTAACTTATTAGCTTAAATTAGCAATGAAGAAACTGAAGCTCAGAACAGAATAATCAAGCAACTGAGAAGCAGCAATTGCAGGAACAAAACTCAATCCTGTCTGTATTTAATTTCTGTAGCTCTTTTATGTTCTATTGGGTAAGATCTAAATCACCTGCTCTAATCCATATCCAGATGAAATAAGGTCAAAAAACTGGCAAACAGTCCTTACCCATTTGACAAATCCTAACTGAGCATCGTCGTAGTGCTAAGTGGTTTCCCTAGGCTTTGGAGGTCAACAAAGAACATGGCGGATGATACATCTACTTAACAACAGGGAGATCTGGGTTGGGAGGAACTTGGCTGCTAGGATGAATGAGAGGTTGAGGAAGGCCTTTCTTGGGGGAACAAATACAGGAGTGAGATCTGAATGGCAAAGAGCCAGCCAATAAGGAGTACCAAGAAAGGACTCATGGGAACCAGGTGGGGTGCTGGAGGAAAAAAAGGAAGAGGTCATGAGATGAGGTCAGGGGTAAGCAGAGGCCATATCATAAAGAGCTTTGTAAGCCAAGAAATTTCATGAAAAGCAACAGGATGTTATATAAAGTAGTGATATAGTCAGATCTGTTTATATTAAAAAATTTTTTTCTTACAATATATTTTGATCATAATCTTTGCCCTTCCCTGGTATAGTCTGAATAAAATAAAATAAAAGCCCTTTTGATTGTCTGAGGAGAACAGGCTGTAGGAGGTAAGAACAGAGAGGAGACCGGAAAGGAAGGCTGTGCGTTATTCTCAGGGTGAGCAGCAGTGACAGCTGCCATGGAGGTTTGCAGATCTGAAACCACTGCCTCCTAGACCACAGTTCTGACACCTACCGTGCTGTTTGCTATCAATCAAGTGTGGATCAATCAAGTGGAGATCCGAGGCTCTGCTCAGTAGATGAGTGTCCTTGCCAGATCCACCCACAAGGTGGCACAAGAACGACCCTGAGGCAAAGCTCCTAAGGGCTCCCAGGACCTCTCCCACACTTGACAGCCAAGCCCTTGTTTTTCCTCCATTTACTGGTTGTTACTTTCCCTTTCAATCAATTTAAATAGCAAATATCTACTGCAGCCTTTTATGCCATCCCATTTGATACCTAAAGAACTTCATGCTAGAGTGAAGCCATTTAGATCCTTTCCCCAAAACCCACAGTGCTGAGCAAACACTAGTGTCTGTATTAAATTAGTTACTTCTGGTGCTTAACAGTGCTGATAATGAGTAACTAAATATCTACAGCAAGGAATTTTGGCTATGCACTATAATTACTTCTATATACACACACATTATAAGGCATTTTAAAAACAGTATTTTCCTAGAGAGATAGTTGCTTTAGAGCACTAAGGCCATAACTTTTAATAAAAGCCATGAATTCTTTCATGTTCATAATGTGAAATACTAGACAAAGTGGAATCTCATTCTTAGATACATGTTAATGCATTTGTTGTAAGGGACAACTGAAAGCTTTCCAGAAATGAAATTATCTTTGAGAATAAATTTCTCTAGTAAGAATTAACCTATAAAAAATGGAAACAGGGCTGGAGAGATGGCACAGCAGTTAGGATCAATTACTGATTTGCAGAAGACTCACATTCAGATCCTAGAGCCCAAATAGTGACTCACAACCATTCATAACTCCAGTTCTAGGGGCTCCAAAGCCGTACCCCAACCTTGCAGACTCCAGGCCTACACACAGTCCACAAACATACAGGCAAAACACCTATACAAATAAGATAAACGAATCTTTAAAAACAAGCAAACCCAACAAAAATGGGAACAGTCTGTTGTGGGATGACCAGATCCACGACAGTTTAAGACCTGAGAACCCTCAAATCTAATAGTGGAAACTTGAGATGCAATATCCTGAAGTGCACCTTAGAATCTACCCATGACCCCTCAAAAGGACAAAGTGGCCATTGGCTATTGACCTGTTAGATCAACAAGGAGAATCTGGGCCAAACCACAGAGAGGAGACAGAGGTGAGAACCCTGCTATTCACAGATTTCTCGCCAAGGGAAACAGAACACAGCAGAGATGATGGTCTGGATATTGAGGGAGCATATTCCCAACCATCAGTTAACAAATCAGCACTGGGTGTGATGGTGCAAGATTGCAACCCCAGCATTTGTGATGGTAAGGCAGGAGAATAACTGTGAATTCAAGGCCAATCTGAGACACACACTGTTTTAAGGACCTTGTCTCAGAAGAGTAGAAAAAAAGATAACAATGCAAACAAATAAACAAAAAACCAATAAGCACATTTTCTGTCTCTGGAATGAATCTGTTTCAGGCATATTTACACCGGCCAGTCATTATTTAAGAAACACACTGCACAGGCATCAGGGAGCCTTGTTCACAAAGTTCCACAGTGGCTGTCTGCCCACAAAGGGAAACCTGGGTCTTTCTAGGCCAGCTTGTAAGTCTCAATGAGAGCCCAAGCAGACAACACTGAGAATGACAACCACACAACAGGATCACCTACGCTTGCCCCAACAGCTTTCATCATCAGTCCTGCAAAGGCCGAACAGATGGCTGTTCAATTCTGACCCTCCTAACTCGTAAACTGTATTACTTTTAGGCAATCATTTCTTTACTCAGCTGCTCAGTGGCTCTGAAAATGCGTGAGCTAGCAGACGCACAGCTCGCTCTCTGATAAGAGCACACAGTCCAGTGCCCTTTCATGTGCAGCCACACTAGTGGAAGGGGATACAGACAGACCCACTTTGGTTCTAGAGAGTAAAGAAACCCTTGAGCAGTGGAGGTGTCTAAGTTTCATTTTGTTGGCTTGTCCTTTGTTGCTGTAGTAAAACGCCATGACAAAAGCAACGTTAAGGGGGAAAAGGCTTATTCTGGCTCACAGCTCCAGGTAATAGTCCAGCACAGTGGGTGGCCAGTGTGGCAGGAGCTTGAAGTAGCCAGTTATGCCACGTCTTAGGGTCCCTAGTGCTGTGGTAAACACCATGACCAAAGCAACTTGAAGAGAAAAGGGTTTATTTTATTGTACAACTCTCAGATCCCACTCCATCACTGAGGAAAGTCAGGACAGGAGCTCAATGCAGGAACCTGGGGGCAGGAACTGAAGCAAAAGCCACAAAAGTGGCTTCCTGGTTTGTTCCTCATGGCTTGCTAAGTCTGCTCTCTTATAAACCTCAGAATCACCCATCCAGAGAAAGCACCTCCCATAGAGGGCTGGGCCTGCCACATCAATCATCAGTCAAGAAAATGTCTTATGGAGACATTTTCTCAGTTGAGGTTCCTCTTTCTCAGATGACCCTGGCCTGTGTCAAACTGACAAAGCAGGATGCAAAACATCCACATCTGGAAGCCCCAGCCTGTGTTGAGCTGACAAAGCAAGGTACCGCATATCCACATCTGGAAGCCCCAGCCTGTGTCAAACTGACGAGGCAGGGTGCAACAATCCACATCTGGAAGCCGATGAGAATGTGCTGTTGCTCGACTGCCTTTCTGCATTCATGCAATCCAGGGTCTGAGCCAGGGCATGGTGCCCCCACCCCAATTAACACAACCAGGTCTACCAGACCTAGATCCTAAGCTAACAGCTAAAGTTAAGCACTGTAAGAAGAGAAACCCTTTACATCATTACAGGTTTTGGTAAAAAGTTCAGGGCCTATGAAATGGTCCAGTGGGTGAAAGCACTTGCCAGGTCTGTACACCTGAGCTCAGCCCAGTACCTATATGATGGGAGAAAAGAACAGACTCCTAGATGCTGTCCTCTGAGCTCCTCACACACAATGCAGCATGTGTACACCCACCCACCCACCTACACACACAACTAAATACATGTAATAAAAAATGTTAAGTTGGTTTTCAGACTGTTCCAAATGCTTAGTCCCATTACTTCCTGTTAAGCTGCCCATGCTGACTGCAGACCCCTGGCTGAGGTTCTGCTGTATCTCTTCCTTACTCTTCTTTTAGGAGAGCTACACAAATATTCTCAGCAATTGGCCGATGACATTTCTACAAAACAACATTGGTTTCTTTAAAGCATATTTTTATACTATTTCTACCACTATTTTGTCTAGTTCTAAATTTCAGTTTGTTATGGAAATATCAAAGAAGAAACCATTTTCTTACATTAGGCTGGAACTTTGTGTTTCAGAGAAAAAAACTACAGCAAAAAGAGGGAGCATATACAAAAACAAATCAACAGCAGCAGAGCTGGAACAAGGAGGACCTTATGGGCACAGGTAGGGGTGGGAATAGGTGGGGATGTGAGGCCCTGGCCTTGCATTATCGCTATCTGGGGCTCTGTCACTGCAAAGAGCAGCACAGCCTGGGTTCTATGAGTAAGGAACCTAAAACTCTCCTTAGGGAGATATCTCTTCCCAAGGCCATTTCTTCCCTTGGTCAAATATTATCTAGTGTTTACACATGGGAAAAATGAATATTTATATTCTTTAAAAGTCAATATATATTAAATGGAATGACAGATAGGAAGTCTCAAATATCAGCCCAAATATACTCACTAGAAGGATCACGGAGTCACACTGCATGAAGAGTCTGAAAAGCATGGGTTATCAAAAGATGTGTGTATTTCATATGGTGCTGCACCTAGATCCATCCTCCATGGGGTGCTGCCCACTTCTGGGCAGGCCTGAGAGAGCAGACAAACTTCCTTCAGTGTATTCAAAGAAACCAGTTGTTAAAAGCCACATTGTGAATAGGAAATGATGTTTTAAGCACTCTACATTCCAACATACTATTTATATACACGGCTATTCTGCTGTAGAAACTAAGGTAAAGATTTTGAGGTAACTTAAAATGAATTGTTTTTTCCTTAAAAAGATATTAAATGGCTCCTGGCTAAAATTTTCAATAAGAAAACATTTGAGAACCAATTACTAAAGATAAACCAAAAATGCTTGTACTTGTATTGCCAAACTATGACCTGGAAGTAGTAAGTTTATGCTAATTCACAAAAAAGAAACACATGAAACTGTCTGTCCAAGGTTATGGGTGGCGGTAACAAGTTGTGGCATTGAAGTCTAGTTAGCTGGAGGGTAGCATGAGACGGTGGACCTCAAAAACAACTGCCGTGTAAAAAAGGGAAAAAATGAGATTAGTAATAAATTAAAAATACATTAGCATTGGTCTGGGGAAATGTCAAGGTCAGTAAAATGCTCAGTGCAAGCCTGAGGAACTAAGTCTGAAAACCCGACACACACAAAAGATTCGGGTGTGGTGGTGCATAGGCCTTGAACTGGGAAGGATCCAGGAGGGTCCCAGAGGCCTGCTGGACACAGTCTATCTCAATCGGCAAGCTCTAGGTTCAGTGAGAGACACTACCTCAAGAAACAAGGTGAAGCCAGGGGTGGCATGGCAGTCCATGACTTTAATCTTAGCACTAAGGTAAAAGCGAGTGGATCCCTGTGAGTTCTAAGCCAACCTAGTCTACAGAGGAAGTTCCAGGCCCTCAGGGTTACACAGCAAGACCCTGTCTGCAAAGACAGAAAAGACAGAAAGGAAAATGAGGTGAAGAGAGCAAAGGGTGACAACATCAGTTATTGACCTCTGTCCTCTTCACGTGTACTCACATGCACACACATGTGCCACACACATAGAAATACATAAACACATGAGCCAGGTGTGGTGCTCAGAAGGCAAGGGCAGGCGGATCTCTGTGAGTTCGAGGCCAGCCTGGTCTACAGAGTGAGTTATAGGACAGCCAAGGGACACAGAGAGAGACCGTCTCACCCCGTCCCCAGAAGAACACAGAAAAACAAAATACATTAATTACACCAGAATGGGTGCCCATAGGAAACAAAAGGAGTCAAGAGTCACAAACAAGCCAGGTGGTAGTACACACCTTTAATTCTAGTACTCGGGAGGTTTCAGTTGATGGTGAATAATACACGTGCTCTGATACACACTTGGTAGTGACAGCTACTGCAACACAGTAATCCTGCACACTTGAAAGGGACTGGAGGAGGATGAATCACCACAGAAATCGAGAGTATCTGACATTTTTAAAGTTTATGCATCAAGGCTACTTTGTTTTGTTTTTTGGTTTTTTTTGGTTTTTTTTTTTTTTTTTTTTGGTTTTTTGAGACAGGGTTTTTCTGTATAGCCCTGGCTGTCCTGAAACTAGCTCTAGAGACCAGGCTGGCCTTGAACTCACAGAGATCCACCTGCCTCTGCCTCCTGAGTGCTGGGATTAAAGGTGTGCACCACCACTGCCCGGCTAGATGACATTCTTTAAATCATTCACTAATGGGCCCTTCAGTATCTCCATGCCTTAGAGGATAGTGAACAATTCGGCAATGAAGATGGGAGTGAAGCTATCTCCCAGAATCACTAATTTCAGGTGTGGCTACTCTATGTTCTGGTTTCGGAAGATCCTCTATTTGTTCCCGAAGTGCTATGCCAATTTACAACATCTCCAACAGTGTATGACCTTTCCTCCACATCTTCACTAACAATTGTTATCACTCCTCTTTCGGGTAACAGCCAGTCTAATAATAGCTCACGATGGCTGCATTCCCCTGACAATTCAATGTGTTCAGCTTTTTTGTTTGTTTTTTATTTATTTACTTTTGAAGCAAGTTCCCTCTGAGTAGCCTTGGCTGTCCTAGAGCTTACTATAAATCATGTTGGCCTCAAACTCACATAGATCTGCCTGCCTCTGCCTCCCAGTGCTGGGACTAAATGTGTACACCTCTACAGCTAGCATTGGTTTTGTTTGTTTTTCTGTAACATATCTGTAGCCAGCATCTCTTTTTGGGAAATGTCAGCTCAGGTCCTTTGCCAATCTCCTAATAGGATTGTTTCTTTTCTTGCTATTGAGCAGCTTGAGTTTCTGATATATTTTGGATATTAGTTCCTCATCCAATTTATGATTTGTAAATATTTCTTCCATTCTTCAGTTTCCATCTCTTCACTCGTCTCTTTGCTACACAGAATACTTCATTTGATGCAAAACAGTTGGTTTCTCAATAACTTTCAAGTTTTACCAAATGTATAAGAATGTCGGTAGGCCATGACGGATTGAGCGGGGCCAAGAGACCCACAAGCAGGTCTGCCCTGCACCACAAGGCGCTGGGCAGATGGGGCACTGTTATGGTGAACAAATGTATGGTGTGTTATGGGAAAGAAAGAGAAAGGATGGTCCGTGTCCTGTGGACAGAGGTGTATCTGAAGAAGTGAAAGTGGCAGGGGCAGGCTGTAGTGGGTGGCTTGATTACCACTCAGGGCCATGGTGATGTCTGGGCCTGGGTCCATGCCCCGGTGCAGCCAGTCTGTGTTGGTGTCTGAGAGAGGACAGGGCTATACAGTGTTGACCCTGCCCTATTTGGCTGAAGCACTCAGGAGAAAGGGACCTACCTACATCTCACCTGGGCAGCACAGTAGAGCTGACCCTGTTCACGGGGGCATAGGCGAGCTGGCCCTAAGGGCGTGCGACTATGAGAGCAGGTCACAGCCCTCTTGGCTGCCATGTGATAAAGTGGATGGTGGAAAGATACCCTCCTCCCTTCCCCTACCACCTCCAGCTGGCGGGAGAGCTGACCCCTTAGCAACTACAACAGTCGGGAAAGCAGGCCCTGATCCCTGTGTGGGCAGCACAGCAGAGCTAACTCTGTTGATGAGGTCACAGATGAGTACTCCCTGAGAACAGGAGCATTGGGTAGACCTAGCTCTGTCCCTCATCAGCCCTATGGAGGCATGGACACCACCCCCGCCCCCAATAAATGTCTAAGGCAGGTGGGAGAATTGTGATCCTAAGAGCAGGAGAGCCGCCCCTGTACCCACTGCAGCACTAAGGAGAACAAGCCTTGCATCTCGCCTGGGCAGCACAATGGAGCCAGCTCTGTTGGTGGAGGTGGAGGTGAGCCAACCCCGAAGTTGTGAGTGTGGGAGAGCTGTCTCCACTACTTGTCTGTCATGTGGGGATGTGGGCAGGGAAGAGATCCCCCATCAGCACCTGAGGCAGATGGAAAGCTGTCCCTGCCCCTCATCAGCCGCAGCACTCAGGAGAGCGGCCCCTACACCTGACTGGGCAACAACAACACAGCAGAGCTGGCTCTGAAGGTGTGCAGGTGTGGGGGGGAACTAGCCAGGGCAAGGCTGGAGAGCTCACCCTGGTTGTTAGGACAGGGGAGAGCTGGCGGGCTGAACAACCCTGCAACTACCCACACCCAGAGCCAGGGTAAAGTGTTGGCCCACCCCAACATCCGCTCTATCTGTGGTCTGCTGGAGTGGGGTGGGGGAACTGTGGACCCAGGGCTACAGGATCTCCATGACACAGGATAGGGCAGCAACAGAAGTCCAGGAAAAGTCCCAGTGAGGGCCCAGTGTCAATACTGTAGCAGAGACCAGGATCCTTGAACTAAACCAATGATTCTTTGCAACGAACGCCTGCATGTAAAGATGTGTGGATAAAGGTTCACTGTGTCACACTGCAGATGTATGGATAAGGGTTCACTGTGTGACTCACTGTTTCACACTGCAGATGTATGGATAAAGGGGTTCACTGCGTGACTCACTGGGTCACACTGCAGCCTCCATGACAAGATTTTCCATTTCTCTCCCCCCCTTTCTGTCTTAAAATATTTTTCACTTTATTTGGGGTGGGGAGGTTGCAGGGGCAGAGGGCGGATGCCAGGGAACAGGAGCTAGAAAAGCCATGATGTGAAAGACACAAAGAATAAATTTTAAAAAGTTACAAAAAAGAATGCCTGTAAGCAGGAAATCTGAATGGAAATCTTAAATTTCATAAAACATATAAGCAAATGTCACTGGTGAAAAAGTCTATTTTAAAGAGAGTTCTTAAGAAAAAAATGGAGAAAGAATTTGCGTTGACAACTTGTGTATCTACAAGGGGAAATGAGTTACTTATGCAACTACTACACAGTAGAAAGCTTTGTTTCCATAAAGATTATGACACAACTGATTTAGGCCTTAAATTAGAATATTCTGATTTCAATTGAGAAACGATCTTTTTGTTTAAGTGAATAGTGAGTGTGTTCAGTGTGAATAGAAGCTCCGTACATCTGCTGATTTCATTTCCTCTTTACTGCAGCAATAATTAGTAATAAAACGCAAGTTCTAAAAAGAAATTTATACCCCAACCTCACAAGTGCCTGAAAATACAGGGAGTGACATATTTCTATAGGACATACAAAAACACTGACCGGGAAGACAGACAAGTCAGGGAAATCTTTGCAGCCCTCCTCAAGTACATTTAAGCATTCCCTTGCATCTGAAAGCAAGACAGGTCGATTCCACCTGTTTTCCTCATCACTGTCACCTGAATTCAACAAAGGACAACGGAGACCTCCTGACGCGACTAATGCAAAGCACAACACATCAGAATGCTGTGGCTCACAAATGCAGCATGGACTCCACACTGCCCTAGTGGGGCCCAGATGACTGGGCGCTGCATTGGAGCCCAGATGACTGGACGCTGCATTTAAAGTTCAGGATTCCTGGAAGCTTGAATTTCACCTTCTCCAAACAAACCACTTACAGCTCCTTGAAGGCCCTGTCTTACCACAGGTCTGGCAAACTCTTGTTTTCTTCTCTTCTCCCCTAATTCCTCCTCTCCTTCAGGTCTCACCTGTAGAAGATCTCCTACACCTACGCCATCCATGTCCCCGCCCCAGTGAGTGGCTATTCTTCTCTGTTCCCAGGGCGGCCATCACTGTAGTGGAATTCTGATCACAAACTGCCCTTTTTCTCCTACCAAACTAAGCTTCTTGAGTTTTATTCTCTTCCACAAAACCAGAACTCACAGGACCATGCTCACTAACTATGCTGAACTAGGGCAGGACAGAAAGCCAGGGGAAACTAAGGGGACATGGGAAGGAAAAGGAGACTCTCGTGGGAGTCTCATTTAAGTCCCTTGTCAGCTGAGAGTCAACAATTCTAGAAGTGATACGGAGGTATTTCAAAGGACAATGTTTAAATAGCAGTGAACCATCCTTAGAGTCTAAGCATTCCTGGCCTTGCTCCTTTCCTAGACGCAAACCTGAAATTGTCTGGGAATCCTACAGACAAGATGATAAACATGTTTTTTGTTTGTTTTTCTGAGATGCATGTGCCTGTTTATTTTTAGATGAATTAAATCTTGGTTAAATACTTGATACTGCATGGCAAAGAACATCTTCAAAGCAAACTTTCCTTTACAGTAAAAAAAAAAAAAAAAAGAAAGAAAAAGAAAAAGAAAAAAAAATCTTAAATTCCCACAACCTTTTTTTTTTGTTTGTTTTTTGAGACAGGGTTTCTCTGTAGCTTTTGAGCCTGTCCTGGAACTAGCTCTTGTAGAGCAGGCTGGCCTCGAACAGATATCCACCTGTCTCTGCCTCCCAAGTGCTGGGATTAAAGGCATGCGCCACCACTGCCCGGCTTTTTAAAATTCTAGTCAATTTCTAATTGCACTTTGAGATATTGCTAGTTTAATGAATATTCTAGCTCATTCTCAAAAGCCTACAAGGAAAATTATATAATCTTTATTTTTGTTTCAGTTGAGTATTTCCCTGACTTAACCAAATATTCAAGGTTTGCTTGATTAGATTTTTATCTTACTTCATTTTTGGGCATTTTGGCTTCCTGTATCAATTGTTATTTTCTACTGAGTTTTATGCAGAGATCAGAAAGTGCTTAACTTCCCTTTGGAAGGCTGTTTTCCATTTAAATTATAACCTATAAGTGAAAGGCAGGGCTGGTTGGAACATA
>PVIU01017809.1:0-40826 GCA_004026605.1 Ondatra zibethicus
GACTGGACTTTGGGAGCTTAGCCCAGTGCTCCACTGTGGATCTCTACCTCTGCTTCCATCAGTTGCTGGAGGAAGGTTCTATGGTGACATTTAAGATATTCATCAGTCTGACTACAGGGCAAGGCCAGTTCAGGCATCCTCTCCACTTGCTTAGGGTCTTAGCTAGGGTCATCCTTATGGATTCTTTGGGATTTCTCTAGTGTTAGGTTTCTTGATAGTCCCATAATGGCTCCCTCAATCAAGGTATCTCTTTCCTTGCTCTCTGTCTTTGTCTTTCCCCCATCTTGACCATCATGTTTTCCTCCCCCTCCTCCTTTTCCCCTCCTTTCCCCTTCTTTCCTCTCTTCTCCTCCTATCCCTATGGTCCCAATTTTCTCAGGAGATGGTTCTGGCATAACTGGATGTCAAAATGTAGAAGAATGCAAATAGATCCATATCTATACCCATGCACAAAACTCAAGTCAAAATGACTTAAAGACCTCAATATAAATCAGAGCACACTGAACCTGCTAGAAGAAAAAGTGGGATGCAGTCTTCAATGCATGGGCACAGGAGACCACTTCCTAAATATAACCCCAGTAGCACAGACACTGAGAGCAACAATAAGTAAATGGGACCTCCTGAAACTGAGACACTTCTGTAAAGCAAAGGACACAATCAATAAGACAAAAAGTCAGCCTACTGAATGGGAAAAGATCTTTACCAACCCCACAACAGACAGAAGACTGATCTCCAAAATATATAAAGAACTTAAGAAATCAGACATCAAAATTCCAATTTAAAAATGGGGAACAGATCTAAACAGAGAATTCTCAACAGAAGAATCTCAAATGGCTGAAAGACACTTAAGAAAATGTTCAACATCCTTAACCATCAGGGAAATGCAAATCAAAACAACTCTGAGATACCATCTTATGCCAGTCAGAATGGTGTAAGAAACCAATGATAGCTTATGCTGGAGAAGATGTGGAGTAGGGAAACACTCCTCCATTGCTGATGGGAATGCAAACTTGTGCACCACTTTGGAAATCAGTATGGCAGTTTCTCAGAAAATTGGGAATCATCCTACCTAAAGACCCAGTAATACCACTCTTGGGCATATACCAAAAGGCATACTATGCTCAATAATAGTACAAGGACATTTGTTCAGTTATGTTCATAGCAGCACTATTCATAATAGTCAGAATCTGGAAACAACCTAGATGCTCCTCAACCGAAGAATGGATAAAGAAAATGTGGTACATTTTCACTATGGAGCGGTAAAAAGGAATGACATCTTGAAATTTGCATATAAATGGATGGAGCTAGAAAAAACCATCCTGAGTGAGGTAACCGAGATCCAGAAAGATGAGCATGGTATGTACTCACTCATAAGTGGATACTAGCTATAAAGCAAAGAATAATGAGCCTTTAGTCCATGATTCTAGAGAAGCTAAGTAACAAGGAGAACCCTAAGAGAAACATATATAAATCCCCCTGGGAAGGGGAAATACACAAGATCTCCTGGGAAAAGCTTTCTTGATGCACCAGGGATGACACCAGGCAGGAGCCAATTCCTCCAAGCAGTGTCTTCTAGGTGTTTTCAGCGAACATGAAGGTGGAGGGTGCTGAGGTTTCAGGAGAGGAAGAAACTTGGCTCAAAATGGTGGATAAAAAATGAGCTGAATGGCTGTAAATCTCTTGTGACCATCCAGAAGACGCAGATTTTATGAGATGCTTCCAAACATTTCAGACAGTGGGTTTTCTCCTTCTCATTGCATCCCTCTCTATAGCAAGAAATCTTTGTGCCATACCACCCGCCCCACCCCCAAGCGTGCTGCCGCAGCCTCAGATTCCTTTCTCAGAACAAGATTGCTTTAGTTATTTGAGATGCAGTCTCTCTATGTAGCCCTGTCCAACCTTGAGCTCATAATCCTCTAGCTACCCAAGGGCCTCCACGCCTAGCTGATATACACACTTTTCTTGGAAGGTGACAACAAAGTTCCATGGCATTGTGATGATCTCCACAAGTTCAAAGTAGCGAATAATACTTCATGAATAATACTTCATTATAAAAATAGATCCTTATTACGCATGGTTTAGGCATTTGGGGATTGCGTACTTGCTCA
This sequence comes from Ondatra zibethicus, assembly GCA_004026605.1. NCBI lineage: Eukaryota > Metazoa > Chordata > Mammalia > Rodentia > Cricetidae > Ondatra > Ondatra zibethicus. The sequence goes on from PVIU01017809.1 coordinate 2,109, forward strand.
AATTTGGTTAGAGTGCCGAGTTAATGCTTGGGGCACCTTTGCAGCTATTTGTGGCTGTGCTGAGCAGTGAAAGCACGCCTCCCCAGCTGAGGTCTGAGAAAACATCCTGCTGCCTGTTTTCAGCTGGTCTAGCACAAACAGGTGTCCTTTTCAGGCTATATTTAGAGACACATTTTTGTGTCATGTGAGCATGCACGTGTGTTATTTCACTGTGTGAAATAGCCGTGGTCATGCTGTCTGGTGTCCCTCCATCAGGGCTGCCGCATGTCTGAAAGACATGTGCTGAGAAACTTCACTGAGGCATGTCATATAGGGCTGCTGGGTGTGAACTCAATGTTAATGAATCAACGGAATCTTAAATAAGGAGTCTTTTAGGCAGAAGCTCATGGAAAGAAAATGATTGGCTGCTCAAATGCTGTGACCACCTGTGGTAACCTGAAATGGGGAACATGTATGTTTCCTCCACTGGAAGCAGCCAAGGCAGTGTTTGGGAGGACACACGACTCCCAAGACTTCCAAGAACCAACTGTCTCTTTAAGAACTGCAATGGGACTTGGAAATAGCAGAATCAAATGTAGCCACTGATACAGCTGAATTTCGTTTCTTACATGCATGTTGAAAGGAAATGCTATATTTTATTTCAAGGACAGAGAAGACCAAATATTTCCCTATAGGGTTTCTGGGCACTGTTAGTTGAAGTTGTTCCTATGGTTCCAGGGAGATTACATCAGAGCAGGAATGGGCAGGGGAGTCTCATCCTGCTGTATTAATTTGAGTCTCACATGAGGAATGTTAGTAAACCTGCTTTTCTTGTGGGGCTGATATTTTCTCCCCCTTTACCAGGGCCTGATCCTATAATTCTCTTTAGTGGATGGAAATTGGAAAGGAGTGGACACAGAGGTTTTTGGTAATTTTGTATGTGGAACAACTCCACATAACACCATTACAGTAAGGGAGTGCAGAACAGACATTTTACCTGGTGATAGGAGAAAGTCATTATGAGAAGATTTGGGGGTGTTTAGAGGACACTCACACAGCAGGCCCAGGTCTCACCTGCCCAGGGGACCAGGGGAGGAGGACAACCTTTCAGTAGGCAGCTTTTCTTCCTTCCCTTTCACTACAGGGACCAAAATTCAATGGGTTTAATTAAAGTGTATCAATAGAAAGTCTTTTTATAGTATGACTATAAAGTATGACTTACAAAGCAACACTAATCATTAATTCATAATCAATTAAGTAATTTATATTTGGGGGCACTCAGTTTATTCAGTCATGAATAAACATGATAGCTAGATACTATCTCTCGACAGTCAGTTCAAGCTCAGGCATTTAGATACTCTAGACAAGGAGCTGAGGAACAGCAAGAAGAGAGGTGCAGGGCATAACACTCACCCAGCATGATCTGTACAAATCTAAGGCTGAAAATAGGACCTCAGGGTTAGCCAACATGGAAATATTGGATAGGAACTGAAGCTTCACAGTTAGCTGTAAATGATGGGAGCCTAGAAGCCAGAAGTGCCCCAAACACCAAGAGAGTCAGAGTATTTCCAAGGCCTGGAGGAACACATGGTCAAAACTCAAAGAAAAGTGGATGGATTGGTCATTAGCAGAGAAGACGAAGAGAAGCAGTTTTCCCATTGGCTTCTCTGATGATTGGTATTGTCAGCTTGCCAGGATCTAGAATCACTCAGAAGACAAACCTGGGCATGCCTGTGAGAAAGTTTCTAGATTGAGTTAATTGATGTGAGAAGACCCACTATAAACGTTGGCAGCGCTGCTCCATGGACTGAGGTCCTGGGTTGACTGAATAAAAGGCAAAAGCAAGTCAAGAAGCAACAGCTATTGTTTTCTGCTTGCTGACTGTGCTAGTTAACTTTTGTCAGCTCCATACAGCTGGAGTCACGGAAAAGGGGAACTTCAACCGAGAAGTGCCGCTACTAGATTGATATGGAGGCAAGTCCTTAGGGGCATTTTCTTGATTAATGACTAATGTGGGAGGTCCCATCCCACTGTTGGCTATACTGCCTCTGGACAGGTGGTCCTGGATTACATGAAAAAGAAAGTCCAGTAAGATGATGAGAGGAATCCAGAACAGTGTTAGAGGAGCATAGGATGGTAGGAATGCTAAGGGAAGTCAGGTTTCCTGAAATGGCTGCTACTTGTGGCCAGAAAAGAACTGGCTGGAAGACATGGGTATCTGGACAAGATCAATAGGGGAAAGGAGAAAACAGAAACTCCATAAAATACTCACACCAGTGTTTGTTTAATGGACTTCCACTGTAGGTTTTCTAATCCTGACTATATTGTGGAATATTTGTACACTGTGTGAAGACATATTGCTGTGATTGGTTTAATAAAGAGCTGAATGGGGCCAATAGTTAGGCAGGAGATATAGGTAGGACTTCTGGGCAGAGAGAGAGGAAGTAGGAAGAGGAATCTAGGCATACAGGAGAGATATCAGAGGACATGGAGAGGAAATGGGGTGCAAGATGGAAGAGAGATAGTACCACATGGTAGAGTGTAGATTAATATAAATGGGTTAACTTAAGTTAATAATAGCTAGTGGAATAAGTCTAAGCTATAGGCCAAGCTTTCATAATTAATAATAAGTCTCTGTTCTGTTTTTGCGAGTTGGCGGTCCAAAGAAAAATCTTTCTTCATGAATGTACAAAGCTGCTATTTTTCCTTTCTCTGAGGTGTGATCGTTTGTCTTTCTTGGTCATTCAATTCTTGGTTCATCCCACTTGGCAATCTCCTGGACAACTATTGGCATCTGTGTTACAAAGCCAGTGAGCAGCACTCCTCTGTGGTCTTTGCATCAGTTCTTGACTCCAGATTCCTGCCTTAAGTTTCTGACAAGATTTTCCTCGCTAACAGACTATGATACTGAAATGTAAGACAAATTAAATACTTTCTTCCCTAAGCTGTTTTTGGTCAGTGTTTTATCACAGCAGCAAGAAACCAAACTAGAACATTAGCTGTGGATGTGATGTGACCATCTGCTTCAAGCTCCTGCCACCATATTAAACTGTGCCCTCAAACTCTGATCCCAAAACAAGCTTTCCTTCCTCAAGTTGCTTCTGCCAAGTATTTTGTCACCAACAAGCCTAGCCTCATACTCTGGATTTTGTTATGAAATTATTGGAATTATTTATTTGCATTTAGTATTTATTTTGTGCATCACTGGAATTTTTTTCGAAAACTAAGATAGGATTATGGTGGATCTGAATGAAAATGGCTCCTATATTCTCATAGGGAGTGAACTTTATTAGGAGGTGTGGGCTTGTTGGAGTAAATGTGGTCTTGTTGGAGGAAATGTGTCACTGGGCGTGGGCTTTGAGGTTTTAGATGTTCAAGCCAGGCCCAGTGTCTCTCTCTTCCTGCTGCCTTTGGATCTTGATGTGGGATAATACTTTTGTACACTGTAAAGATTTGTCACTCATATTAGTTTAATAAAACTCTGATTGGCCATTAACCAGGCAGGAAGTATAGGTGGGGCAGCCAGACTAAGAGAATTCTGGGAAGAGGAAAGGCAGAGATGCAGTCCCCAGCCAGATGCAGAGGAAGCATGAGAATGCCTCACTGAGAAAATGTACCAAGCTACTTGACTAAGCATAGACAAGAATTATGGGTTAATTTAAGTTATAAAAGCAGTTAATAATAAGTCTGAGCTAATAGGTCAAATAGTTTATAATTAACATAAGTCTCTGAGTGTTTCTTTGGGACTGAATGGCTGTGGGACCAGGCAGGACAGAAACTTCCATCTATAGGATCTAGATATAGAACTCTCAGCTCCTCCAGCATCTGCATGTCACCATGCTTTCCAGAATGATGACAATGGACTAAACCTCTGAACGGTAAGCCATTCCCAGTTAAGTGCTTTCCTTTGTAAGAGTTGTGGTCATGGTGTTTCATCATAGCAACAAAACCCCAGGACAAGGGTCAATGATTCTCTTGCTCAGTGCTATGCCTCAGGAATCTCATCAGAGCTCAGGACTCAGGCCTTTGTGTCCTTTTGCCTCTTCTTGTCAGGAACTGAAGCTGCTATAGCACAAATAATAAAAACCCAGAGACAGATATTGGGGTTCAATCTGAAAATTAGAAAAGCAAAACAGCCAGCCACTAGAGAACTCTTACCTCTATGAAATCTTCAGACTGAAAGAGAGCAAGTTCCTGCCTTATTCTGCCTTATATTCCACTCTAGTGCTGGGATTAAAGGTGTGTGTCACCACTGCCTGGCCTGTATGGCTGACTAGTGTGACTGTTTTGCATTCTGATCTTCAGGCATGCCTTATTTATTAAAGTACAAATGAAATAACACTACAAGCTGCTGTGCTATTTTTAGGATGCTATATGTTCCTCATAGACTTGGGTATTAAAATCCTGGTACATGGGGCAGCTTTGGGGAATGGACTAAGCTTTAGGGAAGTGAGCAATGGTGAGAAGACTGCAGGTGGCTGGGTGCATGCTGCTGGGGCACGTGCTAACACACTGGCCTCTCATACTCTTTGGCTTCCTGGCGCTGAGATAAGAGGTTTTGCTGTACCATACACTTCTGACAAGATGTGTTGCCTTGTTTTGGGTTCTAAAGAATAAGGCCAGTTAAACATGTGCATAACTGCATAACCATGAGCCCAAATAAGCCTTCTCTCTTTATAGTTAATTAAGAAAACTATTTTGTGACAGTGACAGAAATCTGGGTATTATATGGTTTGATTATATAGCAAGGTGAGAGCTGTAAGAGAATTTAGGCAATTTTTTCTCGACAGAGGTAGGAGGAAGATGGTTTAGCCTGTGAGGCCCTCCTTTTACTTCTGTAGTCTCCCTATTCACACCCATTGTTTCCCTCACAAGTTTTTGTTAAGGAAAATTTAATAAAGATTTACTCATTTTATATGAGGACTGCTTTGCCTACACATATTTATGTGTATCATATGAGCATTTGGTGCCTTCAGAGGTCAGAAGAAGGCATTGGATCTCCTAGAACTGGAGTTATAGATGGTTGCAAACCAGCATGTAGATACTGGGCATCAAACCCAGGTCCTCTCCAAGAACAGCAGATGCTCTTAACCACTGAACTCCAGTCCTCACAACTTTTATTGTAAGCCTTTGGCTACCTGGAAGATATGACCTTAAAATGAATTCTGTGTTAACTTTCTTTTCCTCACCCATCAGCAAAGCATTAGAAGATCATCAACTTTAAATTTCATGCACATTCGGGTAAGCAGAAATTAGAGTGGCAATAAGATCCTGAAGAAGTTTTACAATTTTTTTAAAAAGCATTGTTTTATGTGTGGGTGTTTTGCTTGTATGTATGACTATGTACCACATGTGTGCCTAGTACCAGAACAGGGTGTCAGATCCCCATGGAACTGGATCTATAGGTGCTTGTGAGTAATGATGGGGATGCTGAGAACTGAATGTGGTTCTTCAATAAGAGCAATCAGTGCTCTTAACCATTAAACTATCTCTCTAGACTCAACGTAGAAGCTTTTGAATGAGGAGGAGTGAATATGGTTCTTGTTAAAGGAATAAGCAGTTTTAATGAATTATTCTCTGAGTTTTATTGAGACTGAATGATTAAGATTTCAAATAAAACCAGTAACAAAACAACATCGTAACAAAGTATTGGTGCTTAAAAGTAATATGAGATGCTAAAACACTAAAATGACTTATGCGAATAGCAAGATATTGTAAGAGGACATGCTGGGAAATGTGTACATTAGGCTTCCAGACTCACACCACTATGCCTCTCACTCTCAAATTCATCTTCCTTGTTTTTATTGTCTCCTTTAAAGAGTAGCTCCTGGCAGTATGCCGGTACCACTGCTGGCTCTGCCTCCATCGCACATGCTCAGGTTATGTTGAACCAAGAATGCTACTGTGTGGAAGAAATGAATGACATGACATTTTTAAAGTTTGTTATCCTTCCAAATCAAAGGTCACATATAACCCAGCAAATAACCCATGAATGGAGCTTCAGCTCCTGGACAACTTAAAAGTTTCAGTGTCCCTGCCAAGGAGAGACTTCCAAGTTTCATTTACATGCTTATATGCATTGCAAAGTTTGTGAAAACAAGGTGTTTTCAACATAATATTGCTGTAGGATAATGCTTTCATACAGTGTAAAGATTTGTCACTCGTATTGGTTTAATAAAACGTTGATTGGCCAGTAACCAGGCAGGAAGTATAGGTGGAACAACCAGAATAACAGAATTCTGGGAAAAGAAAAGGGAGAGACGCAGTCACCAGCCAGATGCAGAGGAAGCTAGATGAAATGCCTCACTCATAAAAGGTACCAAGCCACATGGCTAAACATCAAAAAGAATTATGGGTTAAGTTGTAAGAGCTAGTTAATAATAAACCTGAGCTAATAGGTCAAACTGTTTATAAAGAAGATAAGCCTATGTGTGCTTATTTGGGACTTAATGGCTGTGAGACTGGGTGGGACAGAAACTTCTGACTACAAGTGGTGCCCAAACATTTGACAAGAATTTCTACATAAAGTCTGAGAAAGCTTTCATTAAAAAAATTTAAAATGATTCTAGACAGACAAGAACAGTGTCAAATGCAGTTTCTTGGAAATTGTCTACTCTGGTAGGCTCTGTTTCCTGGCAGTGAACAGAGGTACAACTCCTTTAAGAAAGGCTTCCTGAATCAGTATCAGCAGCAAAAGCCTCACAGCTCTTTTAAGTTGTTCTGCCACCAAACACTTAAATGGTGTTTATGAGAAGCCAGCATCAGGTTTCTTGGTGGTAGCATGGTCCTAGAAACCCCACAGAGTTGTGGCAATGAACATGACTCCTGCCAATATCTCCACCATGAAGCAAGACTCCCAGGAAGCTAAGGAATAGGGTGGAGCCAGTCACCAAAGCTGTAGCTTTAATCCTAGCTATATCACTTAGTAGATTAAAGATTCATGTGCTCAGAAAAAGAGAGATATACATTAAAGACAGATTCAGATGGGAAAGAAAACAACAAACAAACCTCTAAATGGTTAACAGTGTGTTTAAAAATATATGTAGGTGGGGATAGAAAAGAAAAAGATTAGAAAAAGTCCTTAAAAAAAGAAATAGAACAACCAGGCGTTGTGGCACACAAAAATAAAAATAAAAGAACTAGAGTAAAAAAAAAAAAAGAAAGGTCACTTAAAAATAGAAAATGAACAGAGAATCTTGATACAGCATTTTATTGTACTGTCTTTGAATTGTTTGATTCCTGAGGAAGGAATAAGAGCTGCTAAAAGACATTTGATTATAAATGCTGCTGGTTTAATCCAACATATATATTTTGAAAATGACTTGACTTCAAAATTTAAGTCAAAAGTTATGTTACTTTGGAGAAGAGGTTTTGCTTCAGATTCCACAGAAAGTGAAAGGCTGTGGATTAATTCTTGGTTAAGAAAACTGTTTGATTGAGGAAGACCCTCTGAAAAATCTCCAATGAGAATGAATGACCCAGATGATCCAATGTTTCAGAGCACCTCTGTTGTAGTTTTTTCTGAGTTCTGCATCCAGAACTGTTTCAAGGGTCCTGATTGAGATGATCAAGCCTCACAGAATATTCTTGTCAACTTGACCATAATCCTAAATTTTCTTTGGGTCCCCATAAGATTACCAGTGCCCTCAATCAGCAGGAAGGAGCCTAGAAAGCTACACCCACATTCCCAAAATGGATTATGGATGTTTGTCATTGTTTACTGTGTTGGTTACAAGTTGTTATGGATAATGGTCAGGGAAAAAAACTAAACAAAGGAGATTAGATTCAGGGTCTTGTTTTGAAAAGAATAAAAGGAACTGCTCTGGAATAATAGTTTTGTACACCATAAAGATTTATCACTTATATTGGTTTAATAAAATGATGATTGGCCAGTAGCCAGGCAGGAAGTATAGGTGGGACAACCAGACTAAGAGAATTCTGGGAAGAGGAAAGACAGAGACACAGTCACCATCCAGACACAGAGGAAGCTAGATAAGAATGCCTCATTGAGAAAATGTGCCAAGGTACATGGCTAAACATAGATAAGAATTTATGGGTTAATTTAAGTTGTAAGAGCTAGTTAATAGTAAGCCTGATCTAATAGGTCAAACAGTTTATAATTAATATAAGCCTATGTGTGCTTCTTTGGGACTGAATGTCTGTGGGACAGGGCAGGACAGAAACTTCTGACCACATAATATTTTCCTGTCTTATACTTTCTCTTATTCAGGTGACCCTGGAAAATTTGTGCAGTTCCCCTGATATTACTTCCCTTTGTGCTGTTGTGACTATAGTAGCTGAGAGGACTTCAGACCATCACAATAGGGAAGGCACAGTGAAGTGCCTCAGTCTGTGTTAGTAGGAGCTTAGGGAGGAGCTGTGCACATGACAGTGGGCAAGAAGCGGAGAGGGCACCGGGACCAGGAAGTGGGCAATAGCCTTCAACCCTAGCAACCTATTTCTGAAAGCTAGATCCAATCATCCAAAGTTTCCATAGACTCCCAAAAAACTGTCACCAACTGTGGAACAAGTGTTGAAAATCATGTCTAGACTGCAGTGGTAGGTGGTTTTCATTATTCTAACAAACAGCCAAAAGAAAGTTTTAAATAAGAAAGTTAAGAGATTTCAGTCTGTAAGTCCAGTGGACAGGTAAATTCAACACTCAAACCATAATACCTTATCAAACTCAGCTCAGGGAAAGCTGAAGTGGGATGTGTACAGGCTGTATTTATGTGTTATCGGCATTTGTCGCTGTGACAAAATGTCTGAGAGAATACATTTAAAAGGAGGGAATGTTTATATTGGCTCATAGTTTCAGCAGTCAGTTATCTCTCTCTCTTTATCTATCTATCTATCTATCTATCTATCTATCTATCTATCTATCTATCTATCTATCTATCTATCTATCTATCTATCCATCCATCTATTGACAGAAGAGAGAGAGCTAGAGAAAAAGAGAAGCAAAAGTAGAATTTGTGTGCCACAATCTCTTTGACATTCTCCCAGTGACCTAACTTCCTTCCACCAGACCTTACTTCTGAAAATTCAGAAGTTCCTACCACCTCCTAATAGCCCACAGACAGGGACCAGCCTTTTTTTTATTTGAGCAAATAATCATGATATAAACTATGACAGTTGAAGTTGCAGCCATTTCTGTCCACAGTTACCTTATTGCCAGCTCTTGTCTACTGACATCATGACAAAGGCATAGGGTTGTCCTAGTTTGCTTTTCAGATGCTCTGATTAAACACTGATCAAAACCATCTTGGGGTGGAAAGGTTTATTACAGCTTACAGTTACAGTGCATTGTCAAGGCAAGCCAAGGCAGGAACTGAGGTCATGCAGCAACACTCCTTATTGACTTGCTTTTCTTGGCTTGCTCAGTCTGCCTTCTTATGCAAGATAGGACCATCTGTTCAGGCTTTGTAGCACCCATAGTGGGCAGGGCATGTGCACTATAATCAGTAATCAACCATATCAATCAGTAATCAAGAAAATACCCAATAGAAATGCCCATAGGCAAATCTCATGAAGACAATTCCTCAACTGAGGTTCTCTCTTCCCAGGTGACTCTAGTTTATACCAAACTGATAAAAATTAACCAGCACATGGGCGATGAAGGAGGAACAAGATATGAGATGTATAGAACTAGAAGGCAGTGTGACATTGTCTTTCAGTCATCAGGTGTGCATAGTGAGCAGGACATTTGGCTTCTAATAGTACCCAGTATTTCACTGCCAGAAATACATTCAGTGATTAAAGTATGAACCATGAACCCTTGATAATTGTGGATTCTGTCCCTGCAGATTCAGTTAACTGTGAATTCAACCAACTGCAGACCATGTATTTTAGTGTTAGGTCTGTGAAAATTGTGTTCATAGTGAGCATAAGCAGACTTATCCCTTGTCATTATTCTTTAAATACTACAATAGTAATTTGCACTGTTCATATTGTATTAGGTGTCACAATTAACCTAGAGACAATTTAGAGCACATAGGAGAATGCATGTAGGTTCTATGCAGAGACCATGATCTTTTATATGAGGAACTTGAGCATCCAGGATTCAGTTATCTACAAGGGATCCTTGAATGATCCCTGTGAAGATGCTGAGAGATAATGGCACAATTATGCCTACATGATCCTTTGAACGTTGTCTTTATTGAGATGAGGATTTGGATGCAGATGGTTTATTTGGGAAGCAGGACAGGGAATGAGGGCCATAAGGTTTGCTCAGGAGGTCACTGCTGTGAGTAAAGAGGGCTGATTCTGGGAAGTCCATAGACTGCTCACTAACAAGGAAACGTGTATTATTTCACTATCACAATTTCCCACTGTGGGATTAACTATCACCATGTCTGGTCTATACCAAGCAAACTTTTCAGAATGTAGAAATATGTGATTGCTAGAGAAGAGGATGCTCACAACACAGGTGAGCCTGCACCTACAAAGACTGAACGCTGAATCTGTGGCACATTTGGAACTGGCCAAGGAAAGTGACACACAGGTAAGAAGGTGTTTGCTAGACTTGATCAGAATTTCTTCTTTTTGTCTCTGTAGGAGGATTGACTCCAGAGTTTCTGAGCATACAGTTTCCAGTTCCTTATAGACAATGGCGTAACATTTGTATATAACCAGCCCAATACTCTTGTGCATTTGAAATCATCTCTAGATGATTTATTAAGAAGTGAGTTGTCCACTACTACAATCAATACCCAAGATAATCTACATAAAAAGAAATGTTTGTTGTAGCTCACTGTATTATAGGGATTAGTGAATGACTGTTTGACGATGTTGCTTTGGACCCATGCAGTACATCATGGTGGAAGCATTCATCTCATGGCTGGGTACAAATGAGAGGAATAGAAAGGAGCTGAGGTCCTACAAGCCCTTTTGAGGGCAGGCCCCTAAGGATTTCATTCTTTTCACAAGCCTTACCCCCTTAACACTTTCAGTACCTCCCAGGATTACTAAACTGAGAACCAAGCCTGTAATACATGGGCCGTTGTGAGGCATTTAAAATCAGATCCACAGCACTTATAATACCTAATCTAATATGAGTACTGTGCAAACAGTATTTAGACTGTATTGTTAGGGAATAAGCAGTTGTTTTTTTCCTAAATACCCTTGATCTGAGGTTGAATGAATCCAAAGGTTCAGAAGCGTAAGCTCTGAGTGTTGGCTACTACAGTGAGTCTTGAGCAGCTTACTTCCTAAGGAAATTTGGTGCAGGAATGTCAAATACCTACCCTGTTCTAGAAGGAGTTTCAGCTTCGTGGGCCACCTTCAAGTAACCAACAGGGAGAGGCTCAATCCCCGGTTCATACTGGCAATCTGATAAGCATCCTGGGGTGGTTTGCCATTTTAGAAGCCTTTTTGGAACAATAGACTGCTGAAGGGTACAGGTATTGCATTGCTTGAAGTGATTATCAAAACACTTTCTTTTTCTTTCCTTTCCTTTCCTTTCCTTCTTTTTTCTCCTTCTTTCTTTCCTTCTTCCTTCCTTTCTTTTGTTTGATTAATTGCTTAAAAATTTATTAATTCATTTAATTTACATTCTGACCACAGTTTTCCCTCCCTCCTCTCCTCCCACTCACTCCCTCCTCCACCTCTCCTCTGTCCCTCCTTAATCCACTTCTACTCTTTATCTGTTCAGAAAGGGGCAAGCCTCCCATGGTATCAACAAAGCATGGCATATTAAGTTGCGATGAGACTAAGTATCTCTCCTTGTATTTATGCCAGTATGAGAAATAGGTTCCTAAAAGTCAGTCAAAGCATTAGGGACAACCCCTGCTCCCATTGTTAGGAATCTCAAAAATAGACCAAGCCACACAACTATCACATATATGTAGGTTGGTCCCATTCCCTGATTGTTGGTTCAGACTTTCTGAGTTTCTATAAGCCAGGTTAGTTGTTTCTGTGGCTTTTCTTGTCATGTCAGTAACTCCTCTGGCTCCTACAACCCTTCCTCCCACTCAGCAGGATTTCCCGAGTTAGGCCTAATATTTGGCTGTGGGTCACTGCATCTGTTTCCATCAGTTACTGGATGAAGGATCTCTGATGATAATTGGTGTTCTCACCAAACTTATCACAGGAGATGGGCTGCTCAGGCTATGCTATTGCTAAGAGTCTTAGATAGGCTCATCTTTGTTTGTTCATGGGACTTTCCCCTGTATCAGGTTTCTACCTGACCCTGAAAAGCTCCCCCTTTTTAGTCATCTTTTTCAGTACTCTCCCCCTCCACCCATCCTAACCTGATCCTTCCAGTTCCCATCTCCACCTGTCCCCAGTCTACCCAGGAGATTTCTTCTATTTCCCCTTCCCAGAGAGAGTCATATGTCTCCCCATTCGCCTTCCTTGTTAACTAGTCTCTCTAGGTCCATGGATTGTAGGTAGCATGGTTATCCTTTACTTTACAGTTAATACCAACTTATGAGTACATACCATATTTGTCTTTCTGGGTCTGGGTTACCTCACTCAGGATGAGTTTTTCTAGTTACATCAATTTCCCTTAAAATTTCCTGATGCTATTGTTTTTAACAGCTGAGTAATAATCCATTGTGTAAATGTACCATATTTTCTTTATCTATTCTTCAGTTGAGGGGCATATAGGCTTTACTACAGAGTTATAGAAATAAAAATAGCATGCTACTGGCATAAAAAACAGACACATTGATCAATGGAACTGAATTGAAGACCCAGACATAAATTCCCACACACATATAGACACTTGATTTTAGACAAAAGGGCCAAAATTATACAATGGAGAAAAAGAAAGCATTTCTAACAATTGGTGCTGGCGTAACTAGATGTCAGCATGTAGAAGAACGCGAATAGATTCTTGCACAAAACTCAAGTCCAAGTGGATCAAAGACCTCAACATAAATCCATCCACACTGAACCTGATAGAAGAGAAAGGGGGAGGGATAGCTTTTAACGCACTGGCACAGGACACAACTTGCTCGATAGAACAGCAGTAGCACAGACACTAAGATCAACAATAATAAATAGGACCTCATGAAACTGAAAAGTCTCCATAAGGCAAAGGACACGGTCAATAGTACGAATGGCAGCCTACGGAATGGGAAAAGATTTTCACCAACTTCATATCTGATAGAGGGATGATCTCCAAAATATGTAAAGAACTCAAGAAATTGGACATAAAAACCCAAAATAATCCAACTAAAAAATGGAGTACAGACCTAAATAAAGAATTCTCAACAGAAGAGTCTCAAAATGCAGAGAAACACTTAAATGTTCAACATCCTTAGCCATCAGGGAAATCCAAATCAAAGTGCCTCTGAAATTCTATCTTATGCCAGTCAGAATGGCTAAGATAAATAACACAAATGACAGATTATGCTGGAGAGGATGTGGAGCAAGGGGATCACTCCTCCATTGCTGGTGGGAGTGTAAACTTGTATAGTCACTTTGGAAATCAATATGGTGGTTTCTCAAAAAATTGAGAATCAATCTAGCTAAAGACCTAGCGACACCACCCTTGGGCATATTCCCAAAGGATGCTCAATAATACCACAAAGCTACTTGCTTTCATAGCAGCTTTATTTGTTATAGCCATAACCTGGAAATAACTCAAAGAACTTTCTTAAAAGGTGTTTCAGGGTTGAGCAGAGGCAACTTGATGTGGGAAGCATAGGCATCACATTGTCATTCAGGTCTGTCTCCAACTGGGGGGAAAGTGATCTATAGAAACACTACCAAAGAGGGTCCTCTTGGCCTGTAGCACAGCAATCCCTGGAGTGGGTGGGAGGGTTTATCCACCTTTCTGTTCCACAGGGGTACTCTGTCTGGAGACACTTAGTGTCCTCCTTGGTCTCCAAACACTTCTTCAATCTGAGAATTGAATGGATTTTCCTTTCCCAGGACCTGAGGCCATTGGGACTGTATCTTCTTCCAGACACGATCTGCCAGCAGCAGTGAAGCCACCTGCAAGAGAGCCAGAGTGAGAGATAGTAAGGAACCCACCAGCAGGCTTGGGATGCAGCTTAGCTGGTTGAATGCTTGCTTAGCATACAGAAGCCCAAGTTTTACTCCAAGTGTCACATAACTGAAGCACATGCCTAATTCCACCACTCAAGAGGTAGATGCAAGAGGATCAGAAGCTCAAGTTTATCCTTGGGCTACATAGTGAGTTTAAGGCCAACCCAGTGTACATGAGACCTTGTCAAACAACAATGAAACTGACGATCAAGATTTAGTACATTCTGTCTTTCTCAAAACTTTTATCACTGTTAGTATTATCTGAGAGAAACAATTTAAAAGAGAAAGAATTTCTTTTTCTCATTGCCTGTAGACACACCATGATGTAAGAGTATGGTAGAGAGAAGCTGTTCACCCCCCCCATGGCAGCCAGGAAACAAAGAAGAGACAGGCAGGGGCCAGTGATAAGATGTTCCTTAAAAGGCCACTCTCAGGGATTCCTTTGCTTCAGCCAGGTTCTGTCTCCTAAAGTTTACTTCAGCTCTCACAATAGAACCATTAGCTGGGAAACCTAGAATTTAACACTAGAGTCTGGGGGACATTTTATGTTCAAAACTCATCATCATCTATGGTGGGAAGATCTGAGGACTGTGCCTGAGCTCCCTGCCTCCATCTCTGTGTATTCAATCTCTTCCCTGAGGTGGGTGGGGCCTATCACTTTGTCCAAAGCAATACGGTGACGATGGACAGCAGCCACTTCAGTGATTGTGTCTCGTTAGAGCCTAAATAACACACCTTGATTGTAGTTTTGTGACACCTTAAGGACAGGACCAAATTAAGCTATGATCATCAAAAACTACAACACAACAGATGTTTATCATTTTAAGTTCCTGGATTTGTGAGTTGCAGATATAGAACAAGCATATGTTCTCAAAAACCCACTCCTGCACTTCCTCAGAAAGCCAGCAACTATTCCATCTGGTGGCCTAAGGCCTGAGTGCTGATAAATAGAGGAAGCCTCCCCTGAACGAACTCCTGTCCTCATCCAGGAGACAGATACGCAGAATGACGCCATGCCTGGAGGGCTGTGAGGGAGAACGACAAGCCAGGAGGAAATATCAACTCTGCCTGGACAGGAAAAGGCAGCCCTCTTGGGAGAAGATGAACTTTCAAGGGTAGGTTCTGGATGTTTCTCGGGGAAGCTGTGCACATGGCAGAGACCATAGAGTATACAGATGGCACATGGGAAGAAAATGGTGTGATCAGGAAGCTCTGGGCATCCAGAAGATGAGAGTGGATAGGTAAATTGCTAGGGCTTGGATCCTGAAAAAGACAAAGAGTGTGGCTTGCCTGGCT
The DNA here is from genome assembly GCA_004026605.1 of Ondatra zibethicus. NCBI lineage: Eukaryota > Metazoa > Chordata > Mammalia > Rodentia > Cricetidae > Ondatra > Ondatra zibethicus. The sequence goes on from PVIU01017809.1 coordinate 17,382, forward strand.
GGGACAGGAGACGACTTGTGTTAGGCACAGCAGGCTGAGCACTAACTCTTCTGCCAAATGCCACTTTCTTGGCTTCTGTAGCTTTATGCTAGATTTGCTTTGTCCCCAGTGGTAGAAGGATCTAGTCTTGGTTGCCCATCTCCATGTGCCTTGGATAAGGAGGCTTTTTCTCAGCAGATGATAAATTTAGCAAATGGGTCTGGCTGATCCTCAGGGCCAAATGGCTATATCTCAGCAATAATTTTTAATGTTGAAATTAAGAGAAACGTGATTACTGAGGGCCTGAGAGGGGGACACACTGTGAAGTAGGAGGGACACTGTCCTCAGGGGTAGTTCACCAAGCCAGTTGACAGTGCTGTGTGACATTGGGTTGCTTTTTGGAACTCTGCAGGCCAAATTGCACAATAAGTAGGACAGGGCCAATGATCAAAAGCTCTTTCTGGTACTAAACTGCATTAATACTCTAGTAATTGTTAGAAAAAAAACAAAACAGACTTAGTCATTGCATTAATCAGCCCCAGAATTTTTATGTATTCTAGAGCTTTCTGAAGTGGATCTAAAAAAATTGTATCCAATTAGACTTTTACTTTCAGATATCGAAGCTCAAACTCAATACCACCTTGTGCATGCCAGACAAGCACTGTACCATGTGCCAATCCCTGGCCAGACAGCCAACTAAGCATGTGATCATTTTGTTTCTTATTAACTTTTTAGTAAGCATACACACTGGGGTTTCTTATGACATTTCATCCATGCATGTCCTTATACTTCACATATTCATCACCTTGCTCTCCCTGCCCTCCTCCTCCTGGTCCCTTTTCTCCAAACAGATGCCCTTCTGTTTCATTACACACACACACACACACACACACACACACACACACACACACACACTTGTTGGAGGAAGGTCTCTTGTTCTTCCCAGCCGTCCGACTAGCTTAGACCCAAATAATCACACAGAAAATGTATTAATCAAATCTCTGCTTACACACACATGTGTATGCATGCACACATGGATGTACGCATGCACGCATCATACAAAACTTAAATCTGGGTTCTGCTTATGAGCGAGAACACATGTTGCTTGTCTCCTTTTCTCTCCATATCTTCCTTTGTTCTCCCCCACACCAAGTAGGCTTTATCCTCTCCCATGTAGTCCCTTCTCTATTTTCATCATATACATATATTTAGATAAATTATGCAAATGAGAGAAAATGTGGCATTTCTCCTGTGTCTGTCTCACTTGTGTCCCTTAACACAATGGTCTCCAGTCATGCCCACTTTTCTGTAGATGACGTGATATCATTTCTCTCTATGGTTGAACAAAACTCCATTGAGTACAATATCACATTTTCTTCATCTGCTTTTGTGTGGCATCTAGGCTGCCTCTACATATTGGCCATTGTGAGAAATGCGGCAGTAAACATGAATGTGCAGGTGGTTCTGTGATGTGCTAACTTAGCATCGTTCAGGTGGAGTCCCAGAATCGCACAGCTGGACCACAGGGTAGCTGAATTTCTGTGATGAGCCTCCATGTTGATTTCCTCAGGAGCTACACTAGTTTATGGTTCCATAAGCATGTGATTTTGATAATAACCACACATCGTACTACACAAAACATGTACATGCACCATATGCCCACAGCACACACATCACACATCCACCAACATACCACACACATAGTAAGGCTCAGGATAACCATCAGTCTGGGTGGGACTCTCTCACCCAAGACACAGCCTGCCTTTGAGGGCAGAAGCCTGGCCTTCTGGCTACTTTTCCTGATGTTCCTCAATCAAGGATGCTGCTTCCAAGTCTGTGGAAAGCTCTTGGCATAATTTTTAAACTTGGGACATTTAAATTATCTTTTTAATGATAACGTGGTAATAAGGCCGTTGTGGGCATTTATTTCCATAATGTTAGTAAGGAAAGAGATGGGGTGAAGGCGTGAAAAGAGATGAGCTCAGCTTTGAGCTTGTGGTGATTGGCTTGAAAGCAATTAATTGGCTGTCACTCTAACAGATTAATGTTTTTATGAGGGTATACTGCTAAAATGCTTTGTCTATAATGAAACCGGCATGCCAATATGGTAGAGACTTGGGAGGAAATGATCTACTTTACCCATTCATTCACTTGATTCTTTTCACGAGTGCTCTCTGCAGGCTTCTCTTCCACCCATTGTCTGTTGTCACTCTATGATGCACCATGCAGAGAGATGCAGAGCTGTCTTTCACTCCCTTTATTCCAAGCTAGTTGTTTCTTAAGCACAGGGTGAGTCTTTTGTTTGTCTCTATTCATAGCTTAAAAAAATCAAGCCAGTATCTACACAATCCAGGACAGAAAATTTACCAAACAGAAAAAATAGAATAAAAATTATCTGTAATTAGAGTGGAGGCAACCTAAAACTGGGTATAGGTCTTTTTAGATCTCTCTCTCTCTCTCTCTCTCTCACACACACATACACACACACACACACCAGTGTATTCATTTATACATATAGTATTTTAAAATGTTTTTCCTATAAAGTTTAACCCTATAAAATTAGTTCTTTTCGGTAAACCGTACCACAAGCACAGAGCACTGTCATTGCCCATATATTTCCTTGACTCTCCATTTTCACCACATTTCTGTGTTGGTCTATCCCATTGTAAATGTAGGTTTACACCCCTGTCTTTATGTCTTTACCAATGTACTCTACTCTACCAGACTGCATTTATTTTACAGATGGAAATTTTTTTTTTGAAGCAGGGTTTCTCTGTGTAGCCATGGCTGTACTGGAACTCACTCTGTAAACTAGGCTGACTTCAGATTCAGAGATCTGCCTCCCTCTGCCTCCTGAGTGCTGGGATTAAAGGCATGTGCACCACCACCCAGCTAGATGGAAACTTTATTACATATTTTCCTAGTGTTTGAGAGAGTCCTTTCCTGTCAATACACACACCCCAGTGTGGGAGGGTACCTAGGTTGTTGGTTCACTCACTAACACACAGAACACATACATAGAATAAAATATAGCCCAATAGAAGGTGAGGGAGTGGGGCAGTTACCTGGGATCTCTGGATCAATAGTAAAATATCCCATTTTTTTTGATAAACCTTTCATATCCACTTCCTTGCTCAAACTTAGTTGCTTTGCTTGTTGTTGTGGCAAAATACCTGACAGAAGCAAGTTAAGGCCATAAGGCTTTGTGTCACCCACGTTTTAGTGGATTTCATCCATCATGCCATGGAAGGATCGCAGCTGCTGGGGCCACTTCATCTGTGTCAGAGGGGACTTGTGGCATGACCTGTTTACATTCTGGTGGGTCAAATTTCGGTGGATCAGGAAACAAAGCACTCAAGGCCAGAACCAGTGACAGATGTAACCTTCAAAGCGACCTATTCCTAAGTGATTTGTTCCTGCTAGCTAGGGACAGTCCAGAAGTTTCCACAGCCTCCACAAACAGTACTGCCGCCCAAAGACAAACTCCTCACACACACGAGTGTGTATATAAAATATATGTTACACATATTTTATATATAAGTCATAACAGATGCATATAAACATCTGCAATTCACAGCACAGTGAAGCCCGAAGTGGTTTCTGATCTCAAGTCAGCTTTAGTAGCACACAACATTTGATTTAATTGCTTGATGATCTCGAGTTGTGCCAAGTGCTCAGTGATTACTGCTGGGAATTGAGAGGGTTGGGGAAAATCTATATTGACCCCAGGAGATACTGGGAATCTCAAATGAAATCTCTCTGACAAAGAACTCATTTTGCCTTCGTCTATGCTTCCTCAGCTTGAAGTTAGAAACAGAAAATATCGTTAGTTTAAAGGTGTTTGAGGAAAACCTTTCCCTTTCTCTTCCCTCCCAGAACAAACTTTTCAAAGTGAGCTTCCCCTCCCCCCATTAGGGTTTAGACGATAAACATTAGCTCTCACAGAGCAACAGCTAGCAACTACTCATGCATTTGTTATGAAGAAGGCTTTAGGACAGCAATCCCAAGAGTGTATCTTTCAAAGCGAGTCTCCATCACTGAGTGAGTTTTCTGAAAGAGTGCCTTCTCTGGGCTTGTCCACAAACTACTCCCTGGATGAACCGTGGGGAGAACAGGAGGCGCACAGTGTTGCAGCTTCCCATGCTGCCCCCCAAAATCCCAACATATGCTGTAGCTGAGAACCACGGCTTCCGAGGCTTGCTATGTGCATATACTGAATGTATAGTTTTGGGATTCCAATAATGGTGGCTGTGACTGGATTTCATTATTAGCTCAGTAAGTGACCCATTTTTCACCCATGAGAACTTGAGTAAAGTAGTAAGAATGGAAGACTCCACAAAAACTCATGCTTTTTGGGCAACTATGGGATTAGGCTGAAGTTATGAGCATAAGGACACCATTTCTCCGATTCATTGCCTCCGTGCTATTGGAAGGCCAGTCATCTGCCTGGTAGGCACCACTGCACACATACGGCTGCCTGTGTGTCTGGCTCCTTCTCCAAAGTAAAGCATGCCGGAAGGGGTTGGACTGCTCCTGTCAGGTGTGGCCAATGTTCCAGTCATTCAGAAGTCTGAATGCTGCTAAAACCATGGTATCTCCACACCCACTGAAAATTCTTTTTTCTGCCTTAAAATTCTCTTTGAAGAGTCCACAAAACCAGAGGACTTCACACTCTGTTGTCTTCTGTAAGTTTCTGGTGGAATGTCTCTTTCAGCTTTCCCTCACAAGCTCCCATCACAAACTGGGGTGAGGAGGGCAGAGTGAATTTCTGGCCAGTGCTACCTAGAGCTTGCAAACTTCTCCTCCCTCCGATGACAAGCTTCAAACTAAGCCGTGCTTCCTGAGCTACCTGTACTGCTATTGACAGCTGTACTTCCTCAGGAGGTATGTCTGTGTGTAGTCTGCCTCCTAAACTTGAGTAAGGAACACCAGGAGGACCAAATAACTGCAGCGACCCCTACCAGAGATTCTTTGGATGCCTCCCACTTTCCCTATCCATGGTCTGTTTTTGATGCTGCTTTTTGTTTTTTGTCTCTCTCTCTTTGTTTTGCTACAAAATAAAGAACCTTTTAGTGAAATAACCATAGAAGAAAATACTAAGCGGAAAAAAGATACTTTTCTGTAAAAGAAAAAAGAGCAAATACAGAGTGGGACTACATAATTTCATTGAAAACTTAAAATGGCTTAATGCCTTTGAAGTTGAATCGCTGCTGAATTTAATGCAGGCTTTACCAGACCAAAGCTGAAAATCTGCCCTGCTTGTGTTTTCTCTGTAGTAAGATTGCTCAGACCTCTGCAGAGAAGACAGTGGCCAAGTGCCCTCAGCTGGAGGAGGGCATTGCTCTCTTGCTCAGCTCTCTTCACCAAAACACAGTCTCTTGGACCTGGTCATGTGTGGACACAACTGATTTTAACTCTGAAAAACATGACAGCTGTGTAAGATATATGTTTAAGAAGGAATTTAGGTCCAGCTCCAGGCTCTCTGTAGCAGATGAATGATGTTTTTATTAGTCAGCGCAAACGAAGAATTAAATACACGGTGGTTGCTGGTTTGCCAACTGGACCAATCTGAGGTGACTGCTTAGGAAGTGGTTCAGTGGCCCAGACTGTTCTCCTCCCTACACCTCCCACTCTGCACAGTTGCCATCTGGGTCCTCCATAAAGCTTCCCAGGGCTTTTGCGTCTAGTGAACTTACAAAGTTAAGGCAAATGGAGACCTGGAGACTGCTTAGCTCTTTAAAGATGCCCATTGACTCTGTGTTGTGTGTCTCCAGCAGCAGACAGGTTTAGGGTTGAAGAGGAATGAAGGGCTTGATTCATAGAAACTCCCTTGTTATATCGTAATGTTTTGCTCTCAGTTGGGCAGAGACAAGTCATTTCTCTTCAGACAGAAACAGTTGTGTTCCTGTGTCCTGCTCACGTGTTCACAGGCCTCCTATCTTTAACACGGTGGCTCGTAGAGTCAGATGGTCCCTGTGAGTTTGAAGAGGAGGCTTTGAGTAATTACCAGGATAGGGCTAGGAGGACATTGTTTTGCAGGGAGTGTGGTTTGGATGGGGCTTCCAAGGCTAGAGGCACCAAAGATATTGACACATGGTTGAGGAGGACCTGAGGGAAACTAGGTCTGGTGAATACCATGGCTCTTTCAGTGCTTTCCATTTCCTGCTGTCTGATTTGCCACCCTGTGATGTTCTAAGTGACTCTTCAGATGCAGTAACTTCAGCGACTCTCAAGCTAATGTTTCACAAGGCTGAGCTATGTTGTGTTCACAGGCTATAAATTGGTGCCCTGGTTCTGTGTAACATATTTTCGCTGCTTGACTTAATTTCTTTTTACTTTTGCCAGTTACCTTCACCTAAGAATTGTCCATCTCGACACTGTGGCTGTAGCTATAGACATGGATAAGAGGAATAGATATAGATATGGTGAGGGCATCAAATCTAGGACTTCAACCATTCCAGACGGGTTCTGTATTGCTGAGCTACAGCCCAGCCCTATTATGGTTACCTTTTAGGAATATAAGTCTGATTTCTGGCTAGGAAACATCCATTGGCCTCATTCTTCGTGTAAAAAGGGGGACCCCATGCAGCCTTGCTAGGATCTGCTTCAGAGCCCCTCTTCTTCCCTCTCCATCCCACGTGCATCTCTCTGTTCGAGCTGCACTGAAGCATGTGGACCCCCTCCCCCAGCATTCTCAGCTTTCCTAGCTTCAGATCTTTGTTCGTGCTGTTTCCTATGCTGGACACACTTCCTGCAGCCTTTCCCCGCCTCTTCATTCCCTTCGTTAGTCGTGGTCTTAGTTCTGATGTCACATCCTCCAGACACCCTTTCCTAACATCATCTTCTGCCACCTTCCCAGCTCATCATTCTTGCTTGAACACTCAGCGTTGCCACATTATATTTATTTATTTCCCCATCTCTCTCCTACTGTATGCTATAATCTTAAACAACGAAACTGATTTTCTGTTTATTTTTGAGTTTTGACAGTTGGGCAGGCACTCAACACATACTACTGGGTGGCAAGTTGTCAACCTGGAGTTTGCTAGGTAGGAGGGTTTGAGTGTGGTGGCCACTGCTGCCCACTTTAGACATGGGTATGCTGTGTTCACTCACTCATCACTCACTCACGCATTGCAGAACACACCATACAGGAATCATGTTAGGCGTTAGGACTCCGATTTCAGTAACCAATTGTATGTAAAGCATACACACTCCAGCATAGGCTCCCAATTTGGTAGACCTCGAACTTTAAAATTATTTTAAGAGTCAGACAGGGACGGGTTGATATTTGATAATGTAAACACGTATGTCCTGAGGGACAAAACAAAGCTCTTTGAACTTTGGGCGTCTTCTTTGTGCTTGGTTTCAGGTGACAGCATAGCTGCCATCTTCTCATGCCTCTGTTCTCTTCAGAACCAGACTTCTGTTGTGCCAAGAGGAGCTCAAGAACGCCTACCTCAGTGGGAAGAAGTGTTCCAAATGTCTTTATTCTAACTAGGTGGGCAGCTGAGGCAGGAAGGGTCCTTTGATCCCAGAAGCCTAGGGAACCCGAGGAAGGGTGTTTCAGAAGGGTACCTCTTCTAAAGAAGGGGGTGGAGTTTCACATTATTCTATTAAAAAAAAAAGGGAACCTCTTTTGTGGAGCCAGATCCCAATCACTAGTTTATAGCCAATAATTCTCTGAACAACTCATTTATCTGACACACAGAAATTCAATATTCTGAGTGTCTTACTAAGATTTTTAAAAATTGGTTGTTTTAAACAGTGAGGTAGATATTTAATCTTCTCCTTCAAGTTTACCATGTATTGACGTCTTCATTGCCTTTCACCCATTAGGCACGTCTTTCTTTTTTCTTTCCTATTGAGGTAATTTTTCACCATGCCCATGGACAATTGCTGAGCCCAGGCCTGGGGAAGATGAATTCCATTCAAGTTCTCAAGGGCACCTGACCCTTCCTGCACTCAGCCAGGGGGTGGGGGCTTTGTCATTGCCATACCACACTGACCAAAACTGGGTCAGGTGCCTATGGTGACAGAGGACTGCCTGAGGCAGATGGCCATCTCACCCTGTGGAAAACCAGCTTTCAGGATTTCCAAATGCCACAAGAACTCCCCTATGCTTTCTTCTCTTTTTAAAATAGAAATGTCAAAAGCGAGTCAAGTATATGGGACAGATAAAAGTAGAGCTTTGGTGTTTGAAGGCAGGATAATGGGAGGGGAGTGGGACAAGCGTGACTAAGCCCCAGCCCTCAGCTCCCATGAGGTGTAAAGAAACCGGAGCACAGCCCCTTCCTAGCTCTGCTTGAATTCTGAGAGGAGGAATGGCTCTTTCTGTAAGCCATTGCTAACGCATTGTTCTCTCACGGTGTTGTTTCTAGAGAGACTCATGCAATATTTCTCACACATCTCATGTTCAGAAATCCTTGCAATTATTACTATTTTAAGTATAATACATTTTTTTGAGAATTTCATACATGTGTATGATGTATTTTGATCATATTCTGCAATCATTTTTTTTCTAGGTGTTGACTTTTATTTTTATGTAAGGCATGGCTGATGGCTCTTTTCTCATTGGCCACTAGGGATCTCTGAGCAGGTTTTGTAGGTCTCCTGGGACAGTTCCTCAGGATTGCCCTCCACATATTTTATGAACTGTAGAAACCACATCACAGACCCTGGTAAATTTTGTACCTTATTTTACTTTCTCTCTGATTTTCACATTATTTTACTGACTTTTCTATGTTACATATGTGTTCACATAATCTAAAAATACTTCTGGGAATAAAGTAGGATAAACACCAACATATGAATGCATGCATGTATTTTAGAAAACCAAGCAGATAGCTCAGCAACCACCATGTGGCAACACTCACCTCATTGGGGTGGAATCCATCCACGGGTTCAATAAGCTGCCATGGCTGGCCACCTCTTTTCTGCCACTCCTCTATGACTAAAAGACACACAGTTGGAGGGTTACAAATGAGTTGCATGATGCCAAGGATAAGGAGCTTGTGTGATGTCATCCAGTCTCCCCTGATCTTTTCTTTAATTCTTGTGTATGGATGTTTTGCCTACATGCATGTCAGTGTGCTACCTGTGTACTTGGTACCCAAGGAGACGAGAAGAGGGCATCAGATCCTTGGGTTGCAAACTGTGGTGAGTTGCCCTGTGGGTGCTGGGAATTGAACCCTGGTCTTCTAGAAGAACAGCCAGTACTCTTAACCACTGAGTCATCTCTCCAGCCCTCCAGCCCTTATTTTACCTCATCATGGCTCCCTCTGAGCTGTTGCCTTGGGCTGGGAGTTTTCAGAACAGCAATAATCTCCCCACTGTGTGATTTTTTTTTCTAAGTTAAAAAGAGCATGTGTGAAACTACGAGGTGAATGTGGCTTGTGTGTTAGGGTGGGCAGGGGAAGTCAAGTGAGTGTTAAAATGTGCAGCAACCATTTAAGTCCATCTGATCTTTCCCTCGTGTGGTAGGACAGACCTCTTTGAAGAAGTGAAGATGACATTTGGCTAATATCTCCTCTCACGTGCTGCCATTTGCAGATACTGCCTACGTACGTCAAGCAATCACCAAGAACAATCATACAGCGTGTCAGAAATATAATTGCATAAAATTATCTCAACACTGCATTTAGAGAGAGCATGGCTACAGAGAAAATATTATGAGCCCCAAAGTGATGAAAAGTAATAAAACTGTCCTTCAACAGTGATAAAAGACTATGCATGTCAGTTCCTCCATGGCAGCAGTACAATTAATTCTATGTTGTAATATCACAAAGCCAATAAGAATTCCTCACAGAAATCGCAGTCCCTGGAGAGCCTTCAGAGGGAACCATCTGAGACTTCTGCTTCCAGCAGAACGCCTCACTTTCCTAGCATGCATCAAAGTCTGCAGTGCAGTTATGATTCCAATTGTGCTCTCCACCCGTTTCTCCAAGTTTCTTCAACCTCAAGGCTGAGGACTGTGCCCTTTCCTTCTCCTTACCCCGGGGAAGGATGGAGGCACTGTCTGGTGAAGTCACTGGCATGTGACTGAATCAATCCTCTGTTGCTTTTGCAATGACTGCTGAGATGCCATCCTTTCTTATTTGCCAACCTTTGTCTCCAAGGTGGCAAACAATATTTCCCTTGTCAGAGTTCAGTGGGAAAATATCATGCTGATGCCCCACTTAGCTTATTCCTGAGCAGGGTGATAAGCGGCTCTTTTTCTTTTTTTGTCTTCAAGACAGGGTCTTATAGAGCTTGGATTGGTTTCCAACTTGCTAGATACACAAGAATGGCCTTGAACTCCTGATCCTCCTGCCCCTACATCCTGAGCACTAGCTCCTTTGACTTTCAGGGTGCACTCCTGGGTTTAGTTGGTGGTTCTTAGAAGAAGCTGCTGTTGGTAAGTAGCATTTGCACCTCTTGAAAGACTCTCAATGAGTCGTCCGCTGTGCAATTGTGTGGTGTGTTCCCCATATGGAACCTCAAATTACTTTCTGCTGGTGAAGAAGGGTTCTTTCTTTCCCCCTGAGTATTGGTATGGATTTGTCCTTTGATGGAAAGCTAAGAGTTGCCCTGACGAGGAAGCCGCACTTACTATTATGAAGAAGCTCAGTTGGTTCTTCTAAGCCAGATTGCACCTCCTCAACAGTTTGTTTCCTGCCTTTGGCTGCAGTGTGGCCATAGGAAGCTGCTCTGCCTCTGTTTCCAGTTGCCTGCCTGTTTGGACATTTTTGGGCATACAACCTTGGAATCAGGTTTTTTTGTTTTTTGTTTTTTTTGGTTCAATTCCAGTTACTCTAAATTTCTTTGCATGTCATGCTGAGGCTCCTGTGGGCTCCAGGTCCCCTTCCCGACCACAGGGCTGGCTCTACATGCTCAGGGATGCCCCTCTCTGCCTACTCATGTGATGTGCGAACCATTCACACTTGCTTCAGGCTCTTCACTTTCCTCTTGGCCAGGAGGGGATGAGCCAGTTTTCTGCCCCTTCCTGAGAATTGTTTTTCAATTTGCTAGCTTTATGTGATTGTCTATCAAACCCACCTCCAGTCTGAATATCCAACAGGTTATGTGTTATGAAGAGCCAGAAATTTTAAGAGTTTCTGTAAATGCAGAGCTGAGGTCACACCTATGGACCCTTGAACACTCGCTCTTTATATTTCTATGATATTCATTCCCTCTCTCCTTGCATTCAAACAGAGGTCTCTGACACAAAAATTGACAGGGATGGGGTGGGGCAGGGATTCCACTTGTTATGGACCTCAGCCACTAGTCCTTGAGACCTCGGAAGTGATTTTGCTTCCATTCTCTTGTGTACCTTTCACTTCACTCATGGCCCCGCAACTTCCTCAGATACAGCCTGCTGGGAAATTGCAGGTGGATGAGGAAAGTCATGAGTCAGAGCACTTTGGTATTAAGGAGATACATAGCAAGTTGTGAACTTGACCCAAATCTCCATGGCTTCTCTGGTGTGCTGGAGTAGGAATCCTCACACAGAACTTCTGGACTTTCCATGTTTGCAGAGAAGGTGGCGTGACAAGCTCAGCCAAGATGCACGTCTCCACCCACTACAATGTGCGGGTGGATTATACTAATGAAAACTTGACACAGAATGAAGCCATGTAACTAAAACTAATGGGACTAATTTTAGTGCAGTTTGTAAACCAGCTCTGAAAATACTGTCAACAGCTGACATCCGAGTCCTTCACAGCTCCTTTTTAACAAGTGTTATTAATGAGTAATTTATGTACAATAAATCACACGTGTATCAAGTGAAAAACAGCAACAACAAAACTTGTGCCTTCAGTGGTCAGAAGAAAATCTACAATAGAGTTGCAGTGATTGGGAGGTGAGAAAATTTCATAGTGGAAGGCAAATGTGAGTTAACAAAATGTTAAAAAATGGTTTAAGTCAAGATAGAGTTCCTTGAGGGAGCCATTGCTAGGATTCCTGTGTTAAAGGGGTCAGAGTTGCTTATGTAGGAGTTTCTTTCAGCCTGGTTCAGTGTTGACTCTAAGGTTTAAAACTGTTCTAAAATATTTCCATTTTAATTTTAGTTTTATGTGCATCGATAACTGTCAAACTAAAATCTGTGGCCCCCAGAGGAATGAAGAGATGTAGATGTATCTCTTCATAGAACAGACAGATAAAATTCAGTCATCAGAATTGATACCTATTTTCAAAATGGTCCCTCTAAGTCCCTTTGGAGACTAAGCAATTCTACACTTTGGGGATTATGAAAAGGAAACACAGCAGTGAATTATATATAAAAAAAGGAGGAAGATATTTACGTGCTAAATTTTGCCACGAAGCATGGATGTAATGTGGGGAGGAAGGGGCTGTTTTCTTCTTGTGTGTCAGGCCATGAGGGGACTGGAGCCCAGGGCCCCTGTACATTGGACAAGGGCTTCAGCACTGCAGTGCTACTCCAGGCAAGGACTTCTTCCCATTATCACCATACTCAGACAATTCTAAATGGTATCAATAATAATAATGTATTCTACCCTGTTGGGAAGCTTATCCATGCTTTCAAACTTGGTCTCAACTTTGCATCATAGTAGACTACCATGGCAGAGTCCAGCCTTCAGAATAACTGATTTGCCATATGAAATAATAGCTAATATTTAAAGAACATGACACAGAGTCACCAAGTATGCAATCAGTCAATCCACAGGGAAAACATTTTTTTTTCACGCAATTGTTGTTTCTTCCAAGGTACTGGTTACCACATAGAAGTGGCCACCAGGGCTATAAAATTTAAGGGTGAGTAACTCACAGGCAAGACTATAGGTTTTATGTGTACCTTGACTGTTACTAGATGGGATGATTCTTTGTGACAGTTTCAGGATAAGATTCTGTTTGCAGGAGAAAGGCAACAGCAGATATGGCATGTATTTCTTCCTCAAGAAGAGGCCCAGTTAAGGACAACATGGCAGATTAGTCTTTCCCACTTGTTCTTGTATGTGCTTATAGATCGGCATCCATACGTTCCTGTGTGTGTGTGTGTGTGTGTGTGTGTGTGTGTGTGTGTGTGTGTGTGGGCAAGAGGTAGATGTTGAACTTTTTCCTCAGTTGCTTGATACATTAGTTTTTGAGACAAGATTTCTCACTGAACCGGGAGGTCATCAATTTGTCTGGGATGTCTGGCAAGAGTTTCAGGGATCTGCTCAGTGGTAGGATTATAGACATGTGCCACGGTACCCCATTTCTCTGTGGAGTCTGGGGATCTGAACTCAGGTCCTCATCCTTGTGTGGCAGGTCATCTCCCCAGGACCTCCTATTTGTGTTTTGAAAGAACTAAATTAAGCATCTTGAATGATCATGGAACATCTGTTGGGATTTGGCGCATAATATATTTTCTTTATCTGTAAGTCAGAAAAATTCTACTCACGGCCTTCTTTTGAAAGAGCCACGGAAGCAGTGGAGAGAGATTTATAGGGCATGTGGTAGCTCTTGCTTTGATGAATAGTAAAACTAGAAGATATTTAAAACAGAAATCTGCATTCTGATCAGCACCGTGAGGTCATTGACTGCTTTTGTAGGCATACAGGGGAGAGAGTGTGAGTTTACTACAGCTGGGCTGTCTTTGAAGCCAAGGGCAGCAGGAGGTATGTTTATGCTGTCAATGTGAAAATGACCTTATCAGTCACACGCATTTTCCTTCTTCCACCACTGGGGAGGTGGGGTACAAAGGAAAATGATGTCACATGCTCAAGTTGACATGTCTTGGAGGCCAATTTTCTACTTCTGCTTAGTTCATAAGCAGTTGGAGAATGAGTCAGCAAAAGACAAATGACAGAATGAGCCATCACCTTTCAGTGCTGGACCCAGGCTGTCAGAGCGGAGAGCAAATAGGTCTTGTGCCTCCCTCCAAGTGTCAGGGATGCTCAGCTCCGATTTTCTCTGTCACAGGGATATGAAATTGTGTGATGACAAAGGAGGATATTTGCGGTGTGGCACTCAGCTCTAATGCGGTGTGGAGACTAGGGTGATTTTCATAGGGCTCCAGACTGCAGACTTAATAAACACCTCTGCTGGGTTTTTATTTCTGATGAAAGGAGACCTGGGTAATAATGAGCTGCATTTACACCGTAGCTTCCTCGGGAGACTTGTGGAAATATTTCCTCAGGTATGAATGATGATGGGAGCTGCTTGGACTCTGAAAGAGAATAGTTAAGTGGAAGAACGTAGTGGGTGCTTTACCCACAATGACGACAAGCTGGCAGATGCTGTCAGCTAACGGTTATCCTGTTCTTGCTATTCTACAATCCTATGATCTATGTCTGAACTGAGATAAGAACATGCTTATAAATTCTGGGCTCTTCTTATAATAGCAAGTTATAAGCACTAGGGACAGATTACCAAGTTCATAGGCTGTCATGATTTTTAAGATGAGAGGTTATCCCCAGAGATGGGTCTGGAGTGGATGATTGTTCTATGTACTATGATAAATGCTAGGGTTTCAAGTTTAAAATTTCTTAACTTGACTACAAGTTGAGATATTACAATAGTCCCTGAAAGGGAGATACAAATTCTGGCCCTTTCAGAAGACATGGAAGTCCATAGCCATTGAATACTTTATGAGGCATTGCTACAGGAAAGTCCCAGAACACCATCCTCTGCCTCCACCCTCCTTTTCCTATGCCCATGTGTCTTCCCTGCGTGGGTGCTCAAGAACTGCAGGTGGACAAGAGGAAGCTGGCAAAACTGAATCTTCACACTTGTTTTTAAGAACTGGGAGAGAAATTAGGAAACAGGAAATTTTTCTCATTGTTTATAGGAATTTCCAGGCGAGGGACTTGATACTAAGATATGGATATGGCTAATGAAGGAGACAGACATTTTTTTCAGTGTGTAGACATTGGCACGGTGCATATGCTCCTGAAAAAGAATTCCCACACAAGCACCTGTAAATAACCCCAATAAAACACACCGTGCCCTACATAGACCCAGAGATATGAAAGTCAAGGGGGGCTAGCTGGGAAGTGGAAGAGTGTTAGTGGGTGTAGGAGGAGGACAAGAGATGGTAGCAGGAGGTGAGTATGATTGAAATATATTATGTGCATGTTCAAAATGTCAAAATGAAGCCATTATTATGTATAATTAATATATGCTAATAAAAACAATTTAAAGGGAATCCCCACTTGGAGGTTTTGGAGTTGGAGAGGGTAGAGATGCCCAGCAAAATGTCTGTAGCACTAGAGATAATGAATGACAGTTGTAGAAATCATTCTGGACAATAAAAAATGTCCCACATGAATGTTAGACATTATTAGATTTTTAATAACTTTACTCACATTCAAGGTTGGTAACGATCAAAGATCACTTGGTGGTGCATTTGTTTACATCAAGAATTCATTAATAAGTCTTTAACTCTGCATTTTAATGAGAGGTTATTTATCAAAATGTCTCTCCCCATGAGAGAGCTGAGTGTCATGTAGGCAGGAAATCTAGTAAAGCCTGATCAATCTTGTTGAAAGGATGCTCAGAACTGCAGTCCTCCAGTCTGCAATGCAAACCATGTCAGCTAATGTAATATTCAATAATTCATGACGGCCATCTGCTGCGTTCCAGATGCCTGGGCTGGGGGCCTAGGGTTGAGGGACAGCAATGAGGAATCTTCCCTCTGCTGCACATATTGAAGCCTTACATTAGCATCATCTCAGCCGGCAGTCAATCAACAGGGCCTTTTCTCATGCAGAAAAATTGCTTAACAATGAAAATGAATCTTGGGAGGGTTACAAACAAGAAGTAGATTTCAAAGAGAGTCAACATGTAAAGGATGAACCAGGGAGTCTAGTAAGCAAGCCTGAGTTCGTGTGGTCATTTGTCAGTGGCTCCCATGTTTAGTTTGAATGCTATCAAAAAATATTCTTTCCAGAGAGTTGGGACATGGTTAACTTCTAGAAGGACATTTTTTTTTTTTAACCTCTCGCTAAGAGCTTCTGCTTAGTTTCAGGCCCAGGCTTATTCTAGGTAGTGAGCCCTCTACCACAGGAGCCATGGCCTCACTCTTCGCTCTGTCACATCTATTTCCAGCACACAGGTAAACAAGGCATTGCTAATCTGGCAAGTCCTTTAGAGTAGGGACTTCCAGCCCCAACTCTCCCCAACCAGCCACTGGTCCTGTTGATTCAGAGGCTCTAGAACGATGGGGAAGTGAGGAGGTGGCATTGATTCTCAACCTGCCAGACAGCACCTCATGCTTTATCTTTCCTCATTGCTCAGAGTCGTCATGACACCCTGCCTAGTCTGCTCCATGCACTGTGTAACACAGCCTCACACTGCAGCTGCTGGGCTTGCCTCCTGTCAAGACGAAAACAAGTGACTTACTTTCATGGAAGGCAAAATCCATGTAGAAAAGATTGAAGTTTGTGAATGTCTCGGTGGCTGCCATTTTTTTCAGTGTATTGGAGAGTTGTTCTGCTCTCTGAATACAAGGGAAACAAAGAATTCCATGAAACTTCAGCTTTGACTTTCATGAGACAATTCAGGCAGAGAAAGAAATTGATCTTCCACACACCACTCCACTTTCCTATCTCCAAGCCATCAGCAAAAAACAGCTCTGCACATTAAAGTGTATTCATGTGCAAATGGCCAATGAACACATGAAAAATGTTACTATTCATTAAGAATCAAACCAGTGTAAATTAAAGAAGTAAGATTCTACTTTTCCTACATGAATTTGACAAAGATGAGATGAACAACCTTGATAATATTGAATGTCAGGGTAAATGAATGAAAACATAGGCTGGTTTCATGGCTCTAGACAAGAGCTTGGCTATACCGAGCAAATCCTTAACATGAAGAATATATCTTAGAGGAGCTTGACATAGGAAATAGAGACACCACAAAACATATGTCTTGGTATTCATCATGGTGAAAAACTGGAAACAACCATGTGTCCAACTGCACATGGGTGGAATAAATCCTGCCACATTCATATATTGGACACTGCAAAATAGTTGTGCTATTATAATGTGGAGAAACAATTTAAGAACTTTAAATTTGTATGAGTATTCTCAATTTAGTAGGCAAACTCCCGAGATACCTATGGAAGTGATATTCGACACTCACATACTGATACATGGATGATTGTTTTCTCTTTATGTGCATGTGTGCATGCACATATGTAGGTATGTGTGCAGATGTGCATACATGTGTATAGATGCCAAAAGACGGCCCCAGACATTACTACTTAGAATCCATCCACCTTGGTTTTGGAGATAGGGACTCTCATTGGCCTGGACTTGCTTATTTGGTTAGGTTGTCTGGATGGCTCATGAATCCCAGGGATGCTCCTGACCACTTCCCCAGAATTCTGTTCCTGCTTTTCATTTGGGTGCTGGGGACTGAACTCTGGCTCATGTGATTACATGGCAAGCACTTCACTGACTGAGATATCTCCCAAGCCTGAATTTGTGTGTGTGTGTGTGTGTGGTGTGTGTGTATGTGTGTGTGCATGCAGGTGTTCTTGCACATGTGTGTGTGTGCATGCAGGTGCTCTTGCACATGTGTGTGTGTATTTGTATGTGATACACAGTCATTGAGGTTAGAGAAGAATGTTGAGTGGCTTGCTCTGTCACTCTCTGCTTTATTACTACAACACAGGTTCTCTTATTGAGCCTGGAGCTGGGCTGGCTGTCTTGTCTCTGTCCCCCACAACACTGTAGTCACAGTCATGTGTGCAGCCATGACCAGCTTTTTATGTATGTGCTGGCAATTTGCTCTCAAGCTCTCAAACTTGTGCATCAAATGCTCTTAGCTATCAAGTCATCTTCCTAGCCCCAAAAGTTGTAGCTCAGCCCTCAAACTTGTTATCCTCCTGTCTCTGCAGCATGATCTCCCAGGGTATACCATCACAGCCGACTACAGCCCAATTTTTTGTTGCTGTTCTTAGTAGATTTTTATACATTTTATGTTTTCAAAATTTTTTTATCAGACTGTATACTTTTTAATTTGCAAGTTCTTTACAGTAAAGTTATATTAACAAAATATGTAGCTGGCAAAACATGCCTGCTTTCTCAGTACCTGGAAAACTGAGGCAAGAAAGAAAATTTCCTGTGTTTTCAGCGCAAGCCTGGGCCACATATCCGGGCTTGTCTCAAAAAAAAATAAGTTTCGTTAATTCTTATAAACATAATTTACAACCTATGAATGATGTATAAGATGCTTGGGAAATGAATTCTTTTAGACATGTGAGGTGATGTTCTCTGAGCACCCGGTCACACATAAGGCTTATCTTCCTCAGCTCCCCAGCTCACTTCCTCCGATTATTTTACCAGCTGCGCGTGTGTATGTGTTCATGCATGAGACACGTATGCTCTCCTGGAGAGGGGTGGAGGCAGACAGGACACACAGGTTCTTTTGCCCTCTCTGGCTCCATGACCATGTGATTTTGTTCTTTGCCAGGTTGGTGACCGTTATGCTGTAGATTAAGTCTACTGCAAACACAGGGACAGAGGACTCAACAGCTCTACCTGTGAAGTGAGAGTCCGGAGGGTCTTGTTGGAAGACATCCATCCACTGCAGGGGCTGACCTGAGAGAAGATAAAGAACACTTTGATTAAAGAGGCATAGACACGGTAAGGGGTGTGTGTACACAAATGTTTGTGTGCATTTGAGTGTGTGTGTGTGTGTGTGTATGTGTGTGTGTGTGTGTAAGGCCTCTGGGCTTACCTGGAGGCAGCTCAGGAAAGAGAAGAAGTGTGCATAGGTCACATCTTTATTTAGCTGGCCTGGAAAACATAGAGGTCTGTTGAGTCATATGGAATCAGATGGCAATGCTCAGGGACATTTGTAGATGACCCTGCCTCCCTTTCAGATGGTAGCATTTATCCTGATTTGATTTATCAGTCAGCATAGCTTTGAGGAATGCCTGTATTTTATTTCTGTCTAAGCCCAAGTTAGGAAGGAGCCCTAAGGAGTCTATGCCCAGTGTTCCTTAGTTTTAGAGAGGAAAGGACTGGAGGGCTGGCCTCTTCTCATCTTCAGAGAAAGGCAGAGTCTCCTACAGCTATAAATGGACCAGAGTGACTTGAACAAAGCACATCACCAGGCAACATCTGCTCCTTGGTAATGGCATCAAACTCCAAGTTTCTGTGAGGCTCAGAGAGCCCCATTCCAGGTAGGAATTGACTGAATCCTCCTTTCTGGTCTTATGAAACACTTAGGTCTGAGCCAATTGTTCTATGTTGAGGACTGGTATTCAAATTGCCTGAAAGTCTGAACCAAAGCACTTCAAATATGACTGGGGTGGCTCCTTTACACTTGGGTGGGATGGGGATGACAGTGGATATTCATCTCTCTTGATGATACTGGACTAAGAGTTCTTCTGTAGTTGTTTTACTGAGTCCTAGTTAGGAAATGTACCTCACGGGTTTTTTTTTCCCCTCAGGTAAAAGAGGTATATAAGAATGAAGGGGAAAGTGCTGCATGAATGATTATGGTTTGCATATGAGTCTGTCCTATTCCATGTCTGAAACACACATTCCCCAGCCTGTGACACTGTCTTAAGAGGTTCTGAAAACTTAAAGAGGTAACCCTGGCTTGAGGAAGTAATTCATTGGGAATGTCTTTAAAGGTTATACCTGGTTTCCAGTTTCTCCTTTCTGTCTTCTTCCTGTTAGCCATCAAGTAAAGAGCACCCCCCTCCACACACCTCCACTGCCATGACACCTACAGGGGCACATTGGGCCAAGCAAGGGGGACTGAATCTTTGGCATGATGAGCTCAGATAGACAAGTCTTCCTCTACACCATCTGTCTCGGGTATTATGTCATTGTGGTGAAAAGTCTATCTGGAGTCTATCCAGAAACCGTAGACGCACTAGCTATAGCCACTGTGGTATCTTCTCTCTCCCAGTGCTGCCCCCTCCCTCTTTATAGTATATCCACCCCAAAAAACAGTCAGGTTTTCTGCTGTGACTGCAATACAAAATCCAGCTCCCCCACCAATCTGCAGGATGAGCAGCTGATGCTGTATCCATTAAACACTTCTCACACTCTCAAAAATTAAAGAGGATAATAGCAGATCTTAGAGCATCTCAAAATCAAGAGAAAAACTTCAGGTGATGGAAGTGTTTCTTAGATAAGAAACACTGAAAAGTAGATTTGACTTGCTTGTCTTGGAGGGAACATATGTTGATCTTCCAGTGTGGTAAGGGAATGTCAGAACTAGAAGGCCACAAGGGACAACTGCCAGTATAGTCATGGTGATCCACTAGGTCTCTCTTTGACATCTTCACATTTTAGATGAATTCAAAGCCACTGGCTTCTGTCCTTGCTTGTGTGAGCTTGACTTGGACCCTGAACCCCACCTTCCAGGTTCTTGCTTCTACCCACTGAGGATTCTCATTGGGGGTTCTCATTTAGTTTTCTTTTCTATTTTTTCCCTTCATTCGCTCTCTTTAGCTGGATGTCTGTGTTCATCTCAGCCCCATTCAGCTCAGTTGCAGTGACATTCAGTTCAGATGCCTTCCACCCATCCTGGGTCCTCCATGTGCCCCAGTGACTGAATTCTTTGCTTTGTAGCCTTCCTTCTTCTACCTATGTTCTTGGCTTTTTAAGCCTCATTACAACACTGTCTTTTTCTTTGTTGGAGTTAGGCCTCAGAGAAGAGCTGAGCTAGCTTGGCAGGCACTAATGTACATTCTCTTCTATCTCCTTATTCTGCTTAGTGACTGAAGTCTCTTCAAACTAAGCGGAGGCTACCTATTGTGAGTACCAATGCACCTCCCTGCTCCTCCTTTCAAGCCTTGATTGCTTTGATAGCCAGAAGAACTGATTTTTGTTCTACTCCATGGGTACTGGGAATATCACTACTGGACACTCCTTGGGAGTGGAGCCCAGTCAAGTCTTGCTCTATCCTGCTTTGCCCTCCCCTTCTGCTACCCTCCCAAGATAACAGCATCTCTCTGGATGAGGGCCCTGGGTATATCCTGGTTCACCAAGGCCAGGCTCTCTTCCTTTGCCTTCTGTTGCTTACTGTTCCAACACTGGCTCCCTCTGAACCTGACGCACAGAGGGATAGGTCTGCCGAACAGGATAAAGTCTCTGTAATAAGTAGAAGATAGTTGGAAAGATGTTTTTAAGTGTTTTTCTTTGATCTTGAATTTGCCAATTTGAAGGAAGGATGCCACAGGGAAGGATGCCTCAGGGGTACTCAAGTAGAAGGGTGCTTGGGAGTACTTATGACAGACTAATGGCATAAAGGAAAGGAAGAGGGGGTGTGGCTTCTTCCCTTTGTTGGCACTGAGTCTTTATTATTTGCTTTTTAGATGTTATCTTGATTTGTATTTTTTAAACCTAGTCTTCCCCTTCCCCTGAATTGAAGAGCCCTAGTGTGAAGAGGTTGTGTGTGTCTGTAATTCCTGGTCAGAAAGACATCCTAGTTAATCAATAGGGGTCTGAGAATGTAGCTCAGTAGCACAGCCAGAGCATGTGAGACCCTGGCTTTGATGCTAGTACCAAAGAGAAAAAAAAATCCAGTAATAGACAGTGGTACTGTCTACAGTAAACAGTAATTACCAGGATCTGAAAATTTTCTTATACTCAAGTGTGTGTGTATGTGTGTGTGTGTGTGTGTTCATGATCCACTGGGTTGTTCCTATGGATGCCACTGGCTCTCTTTAAAGATTAAAGGGCAGGTTTCTATTCCAGATGGGTAAGAGTCACACATAGTTTGTATCTTAGAAATTTACAAACTCTTTAGGAGAGTCCTTGATGTTTATTTACAGTCATTTATCTACATCTATCTTTATCATATCTATCATTTATAACTCTATCTACATATCTTCTGTGTGTGAGAGAGGGAGAGAGAGAGATAAAAGGACAGAGGTCAGTGTTAAGTATCTTTCTCAGTTACTTTTTGAAGCACGATTAATAAAAACTCAGAGTTAGAAGTTGAGGTTCAACCTGAAGGTCAGAAAAGCAAAACAGCCACTGGCTCTTACCTCTACCTCAGTTTGAAATGGTGATCCTGCCTCCAGGAATATCAGAATGAGACCGAGAGCTGTCTAATCCTGTTTCATAATCCCCTCGAGAGCTGGGATTAAAGGCATGCAATGCCCGGTTTTTATGGCAGCTAGTGTGGCTATGGGATTAAAGGTGTGTATTAGCATTTCCTGGTCTGACCAGTGGGGCTGTTTTACACTCTGATCTTCTTGCAAGCTTTATTTTTTAAAATACAAATGAAATGCCACTGCAATATTTCACCTTATTTCTTGGAGAAAGGGTCTCTCACTGAATCTGGAGTTCCTTCACTGATTCTGCAAGACTAGCTGTCAGTGAGCAACAGAACTGTCCTGTCTCTACTCCCTTCCCCAGTGCTTGGGCTAGATGGATTTCTCTAATCATCTTTTCCCCTTCTCTCTCAAGTTGCATGGTATCATTGTTATCTACTGCTGTTATATTAAGTGTGCATAGTCAGTTTGATTGAATTTATATAGCTAGTCTAACCAGAGTTTATGGAAGAAAATGAAATTTAAAATCAGAAAACTTCAAATCATGTTACTACTGGTGTGATGGAGTAGAAGGAAGGACACTCCCCTGCCCCAAGCTTCTCTTATCATGAGAAATTCAGTGACCTAATGGAGTTAATTTGTTAGGAAACTACAGTCTTCATGACCATGGCTCAAAGAGACTTTCCCTGCCCAAGTGGTTGTCTTTAAACACACATTGTGGTTCAGAAAGGAGTGAAGTTCTGTGTGTTATCATATTTTTATTTATAAGGATAAGAAGCTGTATGAAAAGGGAAGCTATGCTCTCCTTATGCAAGGCAGGACAGTGTTTTGCTTGGATAATATTTGTGATACACTTTCCTGGAGCAAATGACTTCATCTTAACTGGCGGAATGTAGATATCTGCTTTTTCCCTCAAGTGAGAAGACTAAAGAGCTGGTTATTATTTTTTTCTCATGTAAATGGGGGTGATTTCTCATGTGAATGGGAGTGGAATTTCTTGAGTGAGGTAGGAAAGTTGGCTTAACCAGGAACTGCAGGAGGAGAAAGAGGAGGTTGGGGAGTTGAGATAGAAAAGTACGTAGAGTTATGTACTCGAGGGAAAGCTCTGGCTCATGCTCAAAGAAGAGCCAGCCGTGGGTAGAAGATTTTACTAACTTGTATACACCCTGGCCTCATCCATTCCACACAGGCTTAAATCTCTTTCACGCTGGGCCTCATGTTACACTCAGAAAAATTTAAACAGACAGAGGAGACGTCAAGTCTGGTCGCTTGGGCAGATGGGAGATTTGCCAGCAAAGATATTGGCAGAAATACATTTTACGTACACCAGTGTTGTTCCTTTGGAATAGCTGTCACCCAGGTTTGTCTTGCCCACCTGGCAGAATTATGTTTTTCCTGAGAAGAGCATAGGGACTTAATGTCAGACTAGGATTTAACGGTGGTTGTGACCCCGTGTTGACCCCTTGAGCATGGGGATGGGTCTCCTGGGTGGCTGTAAGTCAGGGTTGCCTAAT
>PVIU01017810.1:0-40811 GCA_004026605.1 Ondatra zibethicus
TCATGGGTGATGGGTCTATGAGGTTCATGGGTGATGGTCTATGAGGCTCATGGGTGATGGTCTATGAGGTTCATGGGTGATGTGTCTATGAGGTTCATGGGTAATGGTCTATGAGGCTCATGGGTGATGGTCTATGAGGTTCATGGGTGATGGGTCTATGAGGCTCCTGGGTGGTGGTCTATGAGGCCCATGGGTGATGGGTCTATGAGGTTCATGGGTGATGGGTCTATGAGGTTCATGGGTGATGGTCTATGAGGCTCATGGGTGATGGGTCTATGAGGTTCATGCTGTCATACTGTTTTCTTAGGCATAGGCTTAAAATTCTTCATAACAGAGAGTTGAACAAAAATAAAATTTAAAGAGCAACATGAAGTAAAAAATAAAGTGACATGCACATGAATTCATACGAGTCTTAGAAAGGAAGTGATCAGATCTGGCTTTGCTTTTAACGTGTAGCAGCTAAGAGAGATTTTTGTTTTGTGTTTTATAACCTGGCAATAATATGAATGAGGGGACTGGAGAGATGGTTTGTCAGTCAGAGTCTCAGAACCCATCTGGCCTCCACATGCATACACACACATGTGCACCCAGACCCCACACATGAGCTTACATACCACACGCGCGCGCGCGCACACACACACACACACACACACACACACACACACACACACACAATTTAATTATTTAAAATAAGAGTAAGTTCCAGCCAGTGTTGGATGGTAAACAGTCTCTATTTTTGATAAGGTTCCAAAACAGAATGCAGTAAAATTTACTCCAAACACTAGTGTGGCATTGGTGTGACTGCCAGACATATGTCACAAATTTAGAGAGCTGGGAAACCTAGACTTTGAGGCAGCCACTAAACACAGCACCTCAAAAATCCCTGCTTTAGCTACTATTATTATGTTCATCTTTTTATGTGGATGGGTGTTTGGCCTGCATACATACCTGTGTGCCACTCACATGCCTGGTGGCTGTGGTGGTTGTGGAGGCCAGAAGATGGCTGTGATTTCCCTGGAATTGGAGTTACAAATGGTTGTGAGCTGCCAAGTGGGACTAGAACCAGGGTCTCTCAGAAGAGCCGTCAGTGCTCTTAACTGTTGTGCCATCTTTCCAGCCTCTGCGTTAGCTATTATTTCAAAGAGGATTGCCACAAAGACTTCTGAAAGCAGAAGGAAGAGGAGAGTGTTCTGGACAATGGCTTTCAATGATCCTTGCAGTCATCTAGAGTCCCAGGGTAAAGCAGTGAAATCGTCTAAAGGATATTGTATTAACCTGGTTGTCGGAGAGAATGACTATCCTACTCATAACTGCTGTACAGTTGAGACCCAGGTCACTATTCTTTTTTTAAATATTTATTTATTTACTTATTATGTATACAGTATTCTGTCTGTATGTCTGCAGGCCAGAAGAGGGCACCAGACCTCATTACAGATGGTTGTGAGCCACCATGTGGTTGCTGGGAATTGAACTCAGGACCTTTGGAAGAGCAGGCAATGCTCTTAACCACTGAGCCATCTCTCCAGCCCCCCCCCCCAGGTCACTATTCTTTTGTTGTTTTGTTTTGTCTTGTTTGTTTGTTTTGAGACAGGGTTTCTCTGTGTTGCCCTGGCTGTCCTGGAACTCACTCTATAGACCAAGCTGGCCTCAAACTCACAGAGATCCACCTGCCTCTGCCTCCTGAGTGCTGGGATTAAAGGCATGGACCACCATTGCCTGACTTGACTCTATTCTTTTCTTGCTGTTTTGTTCTTAGCAGATCCCCACTGGTGGAGGTTAAGATCAGAGAGGTGATATGCAAAGTAGTCACATCCACTCGCCTAAGAAGCCTTTCCTTTGATCAACCTAACCTCCCCCTCAACTCAAGCTCTGAATACACTGGGATGGCTTAAGCCCTCTTGCCAAGTGATCCTGACTGGATAATGGTCATATCTATGGGTCATGGATAACACAGGAAGTCCACACTCCCACAAGAGGCAGGGTACAAGGTACTGACAGACAATACCCTCAGGGTATTATTATCCTACTCTACCCAAAGTAGGTAGGACATGGAAGCTGAGCTTCCAGTGGGAGAAGCCCGGGTGTGGGCGTGGTGGCTGCCCTGATCAGGGAAAGGTGTGTTTGAGAGGCAGGCTGCTGCCCTGGCTCCTGGCTGGTGCTGCAACTTTCCAAACCACAAAGCTCTTCTGGGAGCTCCTGCCAAGGCTGATCCCAATCAGCCTTGCTATCAGCATTGTCATCTCTTCCACGGACATGCACTGGGTGCTGCGAGCTCCGAGGACGAACCCTTGAGGAGCTTTGCCTTTTCCCAAGGCCACGTTGCCTGTTCATCCAGGCACACTTCCACAAGAATGCCTATAAAACGGGCCTCAGCATCCCTAATCCAAGTCTATTTTTGCAGGAATGTTTACGATAAAGGCACACTTCTACTGGACCACTCACTATGGTGGTCTCAACATCCTTGGTTCAGGTACGTTTTCATAGAGATGCCCCTGATGCTGATCTGCAATCCTGGTCCAGGCACATTTCTATAGGGCTACTCACAATGCTGGTCTCAACATGCCTACCCCAAACACACTTCCACAAAGATTCCCAGGATGCTGATCTGCATTTCCCTGCCAACATCCCTCCCTTCTCTTTGCTCAGCCCACTTTTACTACCCCAGTCTAAAACCTTCAGTTTTGGGTATGCCCCCTCCCTGTTTTCATCTTTGTTATGACTGTTAACTTGTCAGGATCTAGAATCATCTAAAAGATGGGCCTTAAGTTGCTCGTGTTAGGCCATGTGTCACAACAATGACAAAAGTAACTTAAACATTTGCCTTCCACAGCCAGGGAGGGGCTATTCCAAAGGACAGCGACCATGAAGGAGAAATATCCAAATCTTTTGGACCTTGTGGACTGTGACGTTCAGGTAGAGACTGTCACTATTTCTAATGTCTAGGGACACCAACGATAAAGAGGAGTCTTCACCTGGTGGGGCTGTGAGGGTGATGATGGGAAACCGGCACTAGAAATGTTCCTCTGGCTTGGTAAAAAGGGAGGATTTGACTTGTCAGCACTTGCCAACAGGATGGGTTTGCCAAGAATTCTGCATTAAACAAACACACACACACACCTACATCACCCTTCATCCCAAGCAAGCAGAACCTCCTGGATAAGGAGGCAGCTCCCAGTCAGGAGGGCAATGTGAGTTCATGGCCTCGCTGGCTTCCAGAGCAGAGGACCCGTGTTTCTCTTACTGCAAAAGGCTGAGCTCCAAAGTGAGGAAGTTCAGACTTCATTCTGACCTACAAGATTTTTGTTGCTTCTTTTAGGCAACCTTTGACGAAGTAGTATACATATTTCTCAAAGCCTTGGGAGACACTTGTGTCTATATCCTCTGTGCTGGTTTAGTCTTGTCAACTTGATACAAGCTAGAGTCATCTGGGAAGAAATACTAATTGAGGAATTGCCTCCGTAAGATTGGCCTGTGGGAAAATCCGGTAGGGGTATTTTCTTGATTAATATCTGACCTGAGAGGGCCCAGCCCACTTTGGGTGGTGTCACCCCTAGGCAGGAGGTCTTGGGTTGTATAAAAAAGCAAGTTGAGCAAGGAATGGAGAGCAAGCCAGTAAGCAGCATTCCTTTGTGGTTCTGCCTCCAGGTTTCTGTCCTAATTGAGTTCCTGCCTTGACTCCCTTTAGTGATGCTGTCATTGGGATGGATAAGCCAAAGAGTTTCCTACCCAAGTTGGTTTTGGTCAGTGTTTTATCACAGTCATGGAAAGTAAACTAAAACATCTCCTAGGTCTAGGGATGGCACCACTTCAGCTAATCCCCATCCCTGTGTCCCTTAGTCCTTTTCCTTCCAACCGTTCCTGGCCACAGATAGCACATGGCTGAGGCTTCAACATCCATTGTCACCAGAGATATCTTATTTGGAGTTGATTTTTTTTTTAAAGGACCAAGATAAACGTAGTAGTGATCTAAATCAAGACCTCCTTGCAGCATCCTGAGCGGGTCCCTGTGGAAACAGCAACTTGGATGGGAAGCTCTCTTGTGCTCAGTACCACTGTGCTCACAGAGAAGATGGGAGAAGATGACATGTGTGCAGATAACACTCCCTGACTTCTCAGCATCTCCAAAGGACCAAAAGAGAGCTAACTACACCCCTGAAGACTAGCCTGTGGAAACCCCTCCAGAGAAGAGGGCAGAAAGATCAGGCTCAGGTTCAAGGAGAAGAGATAGTCATCCCAGCCTTGATGCCAATCCTGTCCTGCCCACTTGTCTCTGTCACCATTCATTGTACCACTTTGAAGTGTCTCCATCACAGAGAAGAGAACTGTCCTAACCACATGTACGCAATTGTGCCATGTTTACCTTGATGGGTAAAAGGGATGATGACGAATCTTTGAAACCAAATCTGGTGACCTCAGTTGAATGGGCAACAGGGATAGAATGTCACTCTGTGATCATGTGATAGTCTATAAGAATCTTGGTGTGGCCCCCAAAGGGAGTGGCACTATTAGGAGGTATGGCCTCAATGGAGTAGGGATGGGCTTGTTGGAGGAAGTGTGTCACTGTGGAGGCGGGCTTTGAGGTCTCATATATGCTCAAGCCACACACACCCAATGTCTCAGACCACTTCCTGTTGCCAGCAAGTCAAGACACAGGTTTCTCAGCTCCTTCTGCAGTACCATGTCTGCCTATATGCCACCATGTCACACTGTGATGATAATGGACTAAAACTCTGAAATGTAATCCACCCCAATTAAATGTTTTTCTTTTAGAAGAGTTGCTGTGGTCATGGTGTCTCTTCACAGCAACTGAAACCCTTACTAACGCACCCAGTGAGGATGGAGGTTTCCACTGAAGAAATTCTTGGAAAAATTTACATATCTGTATTAATATTGCAATGGTTCATTGTACTTTTCCATGGGACACCCTCCGGGAAATGTTGGGAGACAGGCAGGCTGCAGACACAAGTGTGCAGCAAGCCCTATTCCTGAAAATCCAATGTCAGAGAAAGGAGTTCATTTCTAACACCACTCCTGCACAAGGAGAACTGAACCATGGCTAAGGGGGTCTTTCTGTTTGCAGTTCCCCAATTGTGTTGGATTTCCAACCCCGGGACATTTAACTTTTAAGGAGTAAAAGGTTTTATTTGCTCACATTTCAGAGGGTTCAGCTCATGGTTGCTCTGGGCCCATGGTGAGGAGGAACATCAAGGTGGGGAGCAAAAGAGGGACAAAGAGAAAGAAATGGTCACACCAACAAACTCTCTTCTAGCTTCCTTTCCATGGCTGTGACAGCACCATTACAAAGCAATTTGGGGAAGAAAGGATCGGTGTGGATTATACTTTCAGGCCATGATTCACTGAGGGATGTCAAGGCAGAGGTTCAGGGAAGATCTACTTGCTATTCCACACAACATCACCTTTGACCAAGAAACTCATTTCATAGCCAAGAAGTACATTAGGAACCACAGAAGGTGCTGCTTGCTAGCTGGCCCACGGGCCGTCTTATACTCACCTAGCTTTCTTATACAGTTCAGGACTATCAGCTTAGGGGATGGTGTTACCCACAGTGGACTGAGTTCTTCTACAGCAATTAACAATCTAGATAATTCTCCATAGACATGACCACAAACTAATCTTATCTGGGCAATCCCTCAGTTGAGACTCTCCTCTCAGGTGAGTGTAGGCTGTGCCAAGCTGGCATTTTAAACGAGGACATCCTTTTTAAAGAAGCATCCCCAATGACACAACTTCATTCCTGCAAGTCCTGACTCCTAAAGGTCTCACCATTTCCCATAGTGCAACAGGCTGACATGTTTTTGGAGGATATGCTTAAACCACAACATCCACACTTCTACTTTTCTGTCCCTTGGGCTTTCTAGGAGTCATCTCTTTTGTGATTAGCAAAGGAAAATGGTCTCATCTGGAACCTTGCTAGACCTTCACCAACTCCAAGCAAGCTATATCCATAATCCATCCTTGCTACGTGGAAAAAGAACTGGGAGGAACTTCATACCATGGCTCACTGTGCACTGAGGACAGTCTCAATTTCCAGTCTCATGTTCGGATTTGCAAGGGACCATGGGATAAAAAGATGCTAGACTCCATGTCCAGAGATTTATCCATGCAGTGTTACCTGCATCCCTTAGGGGTTGGCATCAGTCAATTGCTGCTTGGGATCATTGACCCATATCATCCCTATCCTGGAGCAGAAGGCAGCAGCCTAGCCCCCTGAGATTGCTTAGGGGTCTGGAGGTCTGAGTGGTAACTCCAGAGGCCAACTGAGGCCACACAGGATATATTTTACCCTCAAGCCACTAGCAGAACCCAGGCATAGTCACCAGGAAGAAACCTGAAGGTCAGGGGCTGAACAGAATCCAGAGATGGTTCAAAGTTGCTGCTTTCTATAGCCACTTCTGGCTGCCCAGGTGAACGGGGAGGAAGGGGAGGGAAAGAGGTTTAATTCTTCTTCCTATATGGGAAGGCAGAGACGGGAGCATATTGAGCGGCATTCTTCCCACCTTTGCACTTAGTCTTTCTCTAGTCCCTGGTCTGACCTGCATAGAAAGATGGCAGAAAAGCCAGTTTGTTAAGAGTTCCTAGCCGGGTGGTGGTGGCACACACCTTTAATCCCAGAACTGGGGAGGCAGAGGCAGGAGGATCTCTGTGAGTTCAAGGCCAGCCTAGTCTACAAGAGCTAGTTCCAGGACAGGCTCCAAAAGCTACAAAGAAACCCTGTCTTGAAAAACAAACAAACAAAAAACCCAAACAAACAAACAAACAAACAAAAAAGAGTTCCTAAGCACCTCTGGCCCCCTTGTCCTGCACTAGGGTCTGGTCACCCCCAAACTAATGACACGAGCTTCAGAAGCGTGTAATTCAGGGGCCACTTTCGAGCCCTCAGCTTAATTTTGTTGGCACTTCTGTATGTTTCTCTCAAAGAGCACTCTCTACCTTTGGGGCTCCCCAGACTCATCCTTGGGAAAGACAAGCAGGATGAGACAGCACAGTGTATCTCCAGGGATTCTGGGAAGCCAGAGGTCACTTCAGGCTTCCTGTTGCTTCATGGCCAAGCAGGCGACAGCTGGGAGTGGCACACTGCATCTTTCAGCAGGTGGGCAGATTAGAGGAGAAGGGTCCAAGGGCAAGTACGTGGCTTTCCCTGCACGTGGCCTTCTATACCCAGCCCTTGTTCCTCATTACAGCCATGCCAATGACTTTCAGAGCTGGGCTCCAGGAACTTGTGCAGGTTCAGGCAGTCCACATCACCTGGCCTGAGGAGGGCAGGGTAGAGTCTGCCCACACCTGCAGCCTGAGTGGGCTCACCCACTCTAAGGTTTTGTGTCTTTGATGCATGGACGGCATAGTTCCATGTAAAAGGAACCCCTTCCTGGGATCCATTGGCTTCTGCCCTTGACACCCTCTAATATGAACCAGGAGTGGGGAGCCTGTACTACCTGTACTACCTACCCTTCTTCTCTCCTGTGACCAAACACCTGACAAGAAGCCATGGTGGCGGAATTGGTTTTATTTTGGCTTTCTGGATGAGAGAAGGGCCTGGTAGGGAAGACATGGCAAGTTCATGATGGTGGGACTTGCTGCGGGAACTCCTTCTGCTCCTTCAGCCAATAGCCTTTAAGATACCAGCCCATTGGGGCGTGCTCTCTTTCATTTTAAAAAGCGGCGGCAGCCCTCCACTCGCTCTCTTGCTTCCAGCTCCTGTTCAGACTGCTAGACTCTCTGTTTCCTGTATGCAATGAGAGGACTGTGTGGCTGGGACTCCTCACATTTGATCCCACCAGGAGGCATTTAAAAAGGCAGGCTGGTGCTTAGCTACCTTTGCCCCTTTGCCCACTTTTATTGTATCTCGAACACTCCCCTCCACCCCACACAGACATGTTGTGGGAGACTGCTCATTTGTTCCTATCCACCCAGACTCAAAATAATCACACAGAAACTATATTAATTAAACACTGCTTGGCCAATCACTTAAGCGTATTGCTAGCTAGCTCTTATATCTTAAATTAACTCATTTCTATTAATCTGTGTATTGCCACAAGGTCATGGCTTACCGGGCAAAGTTCCAGGGTCTGTCTCCTCTAGTGGCTACATGGTGTCTCTCTGACTGTCTTCTTTCTCTCAGCATTCAGTTTAGTTTTCCTGCCTAGCTCTATTCTGCCCTGCCACAGGCCCAAAAGCAGCTTCTTTATTCATTAACCAATAAAAGCAACACATATACAGAAGGACCTCCCACATCACAGACACACCCAACGTTGGGTCTCACTAATGCTCTAGAGCAGTGTCTCCCCCTTCCTAATGCTGTAACCTTTAAATACAACCTTATGTTGTGGTGACACTGACCATAAAATTATTTTTGTTGCTACTTCATAACTCTATTTTTTATTGTTATGAATCATAATGTAAATATCTTCATATTCCGATGGTCTTAGGTGACCCTCTATGAAAAGGTCATTCAACCCCCAAAGGGGTTGAGAACCTCTGCTCCAGGGGATCTTTTAACCCGGTCACCCTGACAAACAAACTCAACTTTCCTATGGCTTCAGAAATGTGTAAGAGGGACAGGAAGCCAGGTCCTGTATTCGGCTGCTCCTGTGAAAAACCACCCTGTACCTGCCTGGCACTGCCTCTGCCAGTATCACTTCCTATAGCTCGTCTTCCTCTTAGGTAAGGTTTATCAGTGATTAAACAGCTCAGGGAGATTAAAGGGAATGTGCCCTCCTCTCCCTTGCCCTCAGCCTGGCAGGGTGAGACTGCCTTCTGTGAGGAGCCTAGGGAGGAGCCAGAGCTACAATCAACACCACCCACCCCCAAACCTGATGTACTGTCACTTGGAACGAGGATCCATTGGTGTACCACCTGGAGGGAAAAGGTTGTGCTATCGCCAACCAGGTAAAGGCGTGATGCCCTACCGGCAGTCTGTCAGCACTGTCGGTCACTCTATAGTAGACCCTGGAAAGCCCTGAGCACAGAGAGGAGTCTGGTACCTGGGAATTTCTGTGATGGTTCTACGTGTATGCACGTGCACAGATGTGCTTGTCTGTGAGTGTGAAAGCAGAGGCTGGAGGTTGATGCCAGGTATCTTCTTTGCCTTATTTTTTGAGACACTGAATCTGGAGCTCACCAATTTATTATACTGGCTGGCCAATGAGCTTTGGAGATTTGCCTAGGCCCATACCACCCCCCACCTAGCACTGGGGTTTTTATACAGTGCCCACCACATTGCCTTGTTGTCGTATGGGTGCTGGGAATCTAAACTCAGGTCTTTGTGACTGTGCAGCAGGCACTTGGTTGACACTGTCATCCTCTAGCCTTAGGATGTTTCTCCAATAGCCTCTTTTACCAATGTGATCAGGAATACAGAGAAACGGTGGTGAGCCTGGATATGGGGAGAGGGCTGATCACGTCACAGGCTTTCCAGAGAGAACTGAAACACTGGCCAGGAAGGTGTTGGACAGAGAGAACCAAAAGGGAGCGACACAGGATGATGTGCAAAACAAGAAGTTGCCTGGATGGCAGCTCTTCAAAGAGCCTCCTCTCTGCCCCAGGACTACTCCTGTCTTCTGAAGCACCTCATAAAGACACCGTCATTCCCCTGCCTCTTCTCCAGGCAGCATCTTGCCAGAAAATAAAAGTTCTCCATGTGCCACCCTCAGTCACCGGCAGAGCTGATGGAGCCGTAGTCTAGTCTGCTTCAGAAGGGAGTGTTCCTGTTAGTTTACCATTGCTATGATAAAATACCTGAGGCTGAGGCCTGTATAATTAAAACGAGTTTACTTTGCATAAAGTTTTGGAGGCTAAAAGTCTACCCCTGGACAGCTCCAGCCAGTAAAAGTCTGTTGACAGAAGTTTCTGTCCTGCCTGGTCCCACAGCCGTTCAGTCCCAAAGAAACACACAGAGGCCTACATTAATTATAAACTGGTTGGCCTATTAGCTCAGGATTCTTACAAACTCTTACATCTTGCATTAACCCATAATTCTTGTCTGTGTTAGCCATGTGGCCTGATACCTTTTCTCAGTGAGGCGTTAGCATCTTGCTTCCTCTGTGTCTGGGTGACGACTGCAGACTGAGCCTTTCCTCTTCCCAGAATTCTCCTGTTCAGGTCACCCCACCTATACTTCCTGCCTGGCTACTGGCCAATCAGCATTTTATTAAGCCAGTACGCGTGACAAATCTTTACAGAGTACAAGACCATTGTCCCACAGCAGAACTCTGGTGATGGTGTGTATCAGTCTGCATCTCTGATGCTGTGATAAACACCATGGCCGACATCAACTTGATGAGGGAAAGATTTAATTTGGCTTACCCTTCCAACTGGCAGTCCGTCACTGAGGAAAGTCAGGGCAGGAACCTGGAGACAGGAACTGAAACAGAGGCCATGGAGGAGTGTTGCTGACTGGCAGCTTGCTTTCTTATACAACCCGGAATCACCTGGCTAGAGGTGGCACTGCATACAGTGGCCTGCGTCCTCCCACTTCAATCACTCACTAAGAAATTCTCCCTTAGACACACCCGCCTGTCTGGTGGGTAATTACTCAATGGAGATTTCCTCTTCCCGAATAGGCCTTGGTTTGAATGAAGTTGGCAAAAACTAGGTCAATGACACCATGTGGCGAGGAGAAAGGTCATGCTGTAGGCCAGGGGGCGCTATACTCAAGAACCTGGACTGCAGAACAGTTTCCTCTGACCTACGACCTCCAACTAGGCTCCATCTCTCAACCTTGTGACATTGCTACATGGGGGGATCAAACTTCAACACACAAACCCTTTGAAGACATCCTCAGCCCATCTCTAAGCCAGAGCAACAGACTGTGATGAACGTAAAGCAAGAATGGGAATTAATTCCTAATTCCCAACGTAATTTTAGGATTTAAAAAAATTATTCATATAAAGTTTGGGAGAAAGTATATATATCGAAATAGAGTCTAATATAGGCACCTTTGGAATGGGGACTGTCACTGCACTGGGCTAACCCATTTTGTGAAGGGGATGAGTGAATTTTGATTGCAACAACCTCTAAGCCAATGATCTTTGCAAAATGTGAAAATAAGATTACAGTAAAATAGTCTGTGATACCCTGAGTCAGCCATGTCTCTTACTGTGCTCTCTATCATCTGAACCCCCAAATCTGGAAAATCTACTGTCATGTCAGACCTGGTCAGAGGTAAGACTAGCCAGTTCATGGGCATAGGATCAAAGTTCTAGATGGATGTTTGTCCAGCACTGTGTCTCTGTGTGTGTGTTTGACACATGGGTCTGTATGTGTATACATGTAAAAGTCAGATGATAACCTCTAATACTTGAATTATCTCTCCAGGCCCTAGCCTTGAAGGAGGAAGCAGAACATGAAGGCTTGGACCAATACAGCCTAATTTTCTTGATGCTGTTGGAGGTATCAGGGAGAGGGAGTTTCAGTAGAGGTGCCTAGTATTCTAGTATTTAGTTGCCAGCACCAGGGGCCACGGCATCTAATGGAGCTGTTTTCCAAAAGCCATTAGGCCACAGCTAAGATCTATGGTCTTAGACCCACCCCATTCCCAAGCCCAAGTCCCCAGCAGATCCTTCAAGTTTCTCAACATCATTCCTCAGTCTCCTCTGGTTAAATGAGCTGGAATTGGGCACTACTTTTGGCGAGCTCTCGGCTGACTAGTCATTCTGCTGTGAGCATCTCTTCACTCCTGTTGGCACTGAGTGGGGTTCTGGAAAGAAGTGGCATCGAGGACCGAATATAACACAGCTCATGCACGGCAAAATTCCCTTTATTGATATTAATCACAGTTACAAGGTCTCATCCAGCAGAAAGGACGATTTGCAGTAATAGAACTACACACCAAGACACAAGACTAAAATATACACATGTGCCAATCACCAAACCAGCCTCGGCCAACCAAATCTCTGAATGAGCCTTCAATTTTGATCACTAGTGCTTTCAAAGAATGTTCATATGCCCAGCTGAGGTTGGCCTCTGGGGTCTTGAGTGTTCGTGGCTACTGTATTCACCCTTGCAGAGACGGAACACGTAAACACAGAGAGTAGACCCTGATAACCCAGTACTGAATGCCTGGCTCCCAAGTGGAGTCCACTCTGAGTCCCACACACACTACTGATCAGGAGGGCTCAGGTCTCAGGTGTGTTGTGAGAGCTGCTGATGGAGCTACATGTATGATGGAGCAGGTTAGTCTAGGTCCAGTCACTCCTCAGGGTCACCTCAGACTTGGAAGTTTTCTAAGAAAGGAAATGTAAAAATACACCTGCCTACCCCCTTTGCTTTCTCATTTGAAGCCCACTGACCAGATTCTGACAAAGCCTACTGAAGCTCAGGGGTCTGGGTGGGTTATGTTTCCAAATGACCAGCGGAGAAAGAGCCTTAGCTGACTCCAAAGGTCACTCATCCCCTGGAGCTAACTTAAGTAACTCCATTAGTCAAGGAGGGGTTGAGCACTTGCAATTTACTAGCATCCACAAGTCTCTCGGAAAAACAGTGGCTGTAAACACATCAGGATTAAGAGCTAGGAGATCCAGGAACCATGACTAATCGCTCTGTTCTTCTGACCTGTCAGGAGCAGAGGCTCAGCCTAAAACCATACTCTCGCCGCTTTTCACAGAGCACACCTTGTGTGTGCTCATGGTCACCCTAATTTCCAAGTTTCTCTAGCCTCAGTAATGCCAATATTTGCCCTAGGACAAAAGAAGAAAGACTGGCTGACTCCCTGCCCTTTGTGTGGGGGCCATCCCATGCGGCCTCCATGGAGGAAGCAGAGCCTGCTTGAGCTGGCTCAGCCTTGGAGAGAGAGCAGCCTTCTGTGCTCGTGGTGCCTGTCCTGGCATTCTGGCCAACATGCTCAGGACTCGTGTCCCAAGAGCTGACTTCTGAAGGTGACCCTGAGGAGCTAAGTCGAGTCTAGTGAGGGAGACTGGAGGTGGGACAGTGGGGGTTGGCCTTGACAAGCCTACTGAAGACAGATTCCTTCCACTCAGTGGCCCAAACACAAATCTACAGTTCTATGACGCCTTGAGATTACAAAGAAAACCAGCTTCTCCCTCCAAAGCAAAATGAAAAATCAAAGCGTAATCAGAGCTGATCTGGTAGGAGGCAGAGAGGAGAGAAAGGGACGGGATGTTAAGGTGAAGAGAGAGGCTCGCGGTCCTGCAGAAGTCCGGCAATTTCCTTCCTCGGGTCCCAGGGTTGTAGGAGCTAGCCGAGGCCCACATCCAGGGACATCATCACCACGAATCCCAGGATGGAGGCCCAGGAGGCCAGCTTCCCGTTGCCACTAGAAGGAAAGGATAGGGAAATGGAAAGGCTTAATTGATACTTCCTATGGCCTTGTCCAAGCTTATGGCCTCTTCTGCAATACCCAGCTACAACACTAAGTATCTTACTAAATGTGGCAACATGGACAAGTGGGTATCACAGGCCAAGGGAATGCTGAGTCCTTATTCTGAGCAATGTCCGGACTCATTAGGCTGTGGTTCTGTAGAACAGGGAAATTATTTGAGCATGGCTCTCCAGCTCAGACTTGAACAACAAAGTAGCGATCAGGAGATGTCTTAGTTTGGGTTTCTATTGCTCTGATGAAACACAGGTCTATCTGGCTTACACTTTATCATTGCTGTTCATCACTGAAGGAAGTCAGGGCAGGAACCTGGAGGCAGGAGCTGATGCACAGGCCATGGAGGGGTGATGCTTACTGGCTTGCTTCACATGACTTACTCAGCCTGCTTTCTTATAGAGTCCAGGACCAGCAGCTGGGATGGTACCACCCACAATGGGCTGGGCCCTCCTCCATTGATCACTAATTGAGAAAATGCCTTACAGCTGGGTCTCATGGAGCCATTTTCTTAACTGGGGCTCCTTCCTCTCTGATGACTCTAGCTTGGGTCAAGTTGACACACCAGCTTGTACAGGAGGTCTGGAGAGACAGCTCATCAGTTAAGAGCACTTCTCTTGTAGAGGACCAGAATCTGGTTTCCAACAGCCATATTAATCAGCTAACAATTGCCTGTGATTACAGTTCCAGGGATCTGACTTCTGACCTCTATGAATACACACACACATGCACATTCACACACTTTCTAAAAATTAGTGACTGTTATGTTTTCTTCATGTGCATGGAGAGAGGGTATAGGCATAGATGGATGGATGGATGGATAGATAGATAGATAGATAGATAGATAGATAGATAGATAGATAGATAGATAGAAGTATACATATGTATACATGTGTACACATGTGTGTGAAAGTTGGAGATCAGTCATTCCTCCTCAGGCACTGTCTACTTGTTTATGACAGGGTCTCTTACTGGCCTGGAATGATCAGACTAATAGCCATGGAGCCCCAAGAATCCACCTGTCTCTACCTCTCCAGTGTGAGGATTACAGTATACTCCACCATGCCTTGCTTTTTATGTGGGTTCTGGAGACTGAACTCAGGTTCTCATGCTTGTGTGGCAAGCACGGTGCTGGGGAGTCATCTCTCCAGCCCTGACCATTAGCTATGAAAGGCAATGATCTGATCTGATAAACTAGCTTCACAATTATTCTTTTATAAAAACCTGAATGAAACCATGCAAGGTCCCTACTCTGCCCACAATCCCCCTTGACACCTGGCCCATGGCAAGGTAATGAAACACACATATATGGCTACGGGTTGCATCTTTGAGTTCACCGTTCTCCTCAATCCAACAGAGAGAGAGAGAGAGAGAGAGAGAGAGAGAGAGAGAGAGAGAGAGAGAGAAAGAGAGAGAGAGCGAGCAAAGGAGAGAGAGTCTAAAGGTGACCATCTATTTAGGGGCCCCTGCTTTATGCCACTGTGAGATGTCACCTTCCTTCTCTTGACTTCAGTTTTAGCAAGCAGAGGAGGGGCAGGAACAATCGCTGGAAGAGCAGAGGGATCTTGGGGATGAAAAAGGGGAAGAGAGGGGGGGGAGCAGACAAGTAGGAAAGCAGCAGGGGTGGGGCGGGGGAGTCTCAGAAGAGGCCTGGAGCAGGGGGAGACAGCTGGGCAAGCTCTTCACCTCATCTGGGCTTCGGGGATGATGTCGTCCATGACCACGTAGACCATGGCACCAGCAGCAAAGGCCAGCGCATAGGGCAGGGCAGGCTCGGCCAGCACCACGGCAAAGGCTCCAAAGACCCCAGCCAGGGGCTCCACCATGCCGCTCAGCTGTCCATACCTAAGGAGGAAACGGAGACATTGGTCAGTGCAGGGAGATCCAAACAGATGTGACACTTGCCCAGACGGCTGACTCAACCCTAGAAAGCAGACGTGTGTGTGGTGGGCATCTGGTCTGGCCGTGTTCTAAGAAGCACCTCCTGCTCCTTGCCCAGATCCCACTGAAGCAGTTATGTAGCTTTATATCCCTTATCACCTTGGGATCTTTAAGTTGCCTATATCATCTTTTGACAACGACAATTTGATTGGGACATAATTTGCAACCCATGTAACATTTACTGCATAGACAAGTCGTTTTAGTACATTTACAAGGTTAAGTGAGCATCACCATTGATTCCGACAGCTTTATCACCCTAAAAAGATGCCAATGGCCATTAGCAGTTGTGCCCTATTTCTTCCTCCTCCCAGCCCATCACTATGAATCTCTCCATCTTTTTTCCCTCTATATGTTTGCTACCTCTGGGTATTTCCTATAAACAGAATCATATATGGGTTTTTTGTTTTGTTTTTGTTTTTGAGGGGTGAAGAGAGGGTGGCTTATTTCTCCTAGCATAATGTTTTTAAGATATATCCTTGCTATAGCATGTTTCTTTCTCTTTAAAAAACAAGTTTGGAATGTGTGTGTGTGTATGTGTGTGTGTGTAAGAGAGAGTGAGAGAGAGCATACAAGCACTCATGTGTGGTGAGAAGACCAGAGAAGGAGGGGATGCCAGCTCTATTACTCTGTTTAATCCCCCTGAGACAGGCTTCTTACTGAAGCTAAGCAGTGATCCTCCCCCACAATGCTGGGGTTGTAGGCACACATGGTCACACCTGGCTCCTGACAGTAGCGCTGGGCATTCAAAACTCTGACCTCATGCTTCTATAGCAAGTGTCCTCTCCACTGAGCTATCGTCCCAGCCCATATAGAATGTAATTTTTAAGGCTGAATGACAGTCATCGTATGGCTGTAGGACATGCCATCTCTCTGCTCATCTTTGATGCCTAGGTTGAGTGACAGGAGTCTGATTAGGAAAGGTCTCAGTGTGTCTCAAGGACAGTTCGGGGGTTTAGGCTGTAACTGTATTCTTCTGTGGCAGAGGTGGGCCTACCTGGACATTTGTATATGTCCACTACTCCTCAGCCCCAGAAACACCGTCTTGGCTTAAGGTGAGATTTCTCCTTTATTTGAGCAGTAAGAGAAGCTATCCGCTGCTTCAGGACAAATGAGCTCTGATCAAAAGAGCCATGCAGATGAGTGAGCCCTGAGGATGGCAAAGGCAGAAAGGAAGCCAGGCCCTATAGGCGGGAGCCAGCTGCTACTGGTGCAGCACCAACAAGCAAAGAGTTGAGGTCCTTCCTCTGATCTTCAGGGTCATGGCAGTGAGGGATACTGCCCACACCCAGCCTCCTTAGAAAGAACAGCAACTTATATGAAATCCCAGCTGCTGTCTGGTAGAGACAGAAGTATGCATGGGGGGACCCTCCTTTTCCCGTGGAATCTTTTAGAGTAGATACCGTGTCCTGACTTCTTGTGTTTCCAGGAACATACCAGCAGGACAGACAGCCCTCTGATATATCCAAACCCTGCCTGTGGCCTTGTTGTCACTGGAAAATGTGGTTTTGATATCAAGCCCAGACTGGAGTTTGAGGAAGAGAACAAAGCTTCATGTCCCGATCTTGGTGCTGACCGCAAATCTCTGCATCTCCTCCCTCTTTTCTCCTGGGTGCCTCGACTGTTAGAAATGACAGCTGTGACTTTGGTAGGTTAAGAACCTCTCTAAGGCCACCCACTTCCCTTGTCTCCCAAATCCTCTACTTGAGGGTCTCTGACAATGGAGAAAGGGATCTGGAGAGGGTGGAAACGCAGTCCCTTAAGCACCTGGACAAACTTGCAAGTCACAGGGTCTTATACAATGGAAGGCGATTTAAAATTGTCCCTGTCAGCAGTCTGCATGAGTGTGGTGACCTTACGTTATGGATCAGTGATTGTTTTAGCAGAGAAAGGTGGGAGGCCTGTGTCCCAAGCGGAGGATAAATGAGAAAAGCTATATTCTAATGATTTGCTGGGTCAGGTCGTGGCAAGATGATCCTCAGCTGGGGATGTTGTGACATTTAGAGGAGACATATTATAGGGTAAGTGGCTAGTGCAATGGCCGTGGGTTGCTTTCCACAGAAGCCTTTGAAAAGGGACACAGACACTCAAGCCAGTTGTGCAAAGGTCAAAGGTTAAGAGATGAGCTTGTGTCTTGGGGTCTCCACTGTGTGTACAGCATTGACCCACCCTTGTGGTGTTCTTCCAGAGAAGCCCCACACTGGCTTCCAGCATGAGCCTGACTCTGAAAAATGGAGTTCACACCCAGTAGTTTACAGTCCACACCACTCCCTTCTGACCCAACGGGCTGGCACACTCACCAGAAAGCTCTCCAGGTAGAGAAGCCCGCTCCACGCAGAGGGAGGCTGACAGCCAGGCCCTCTGGGAAATTCTGGATCCCAATTCCAATGGCCAAATTCCTGCAAAAAAAAAAAAAAGTCAAGTCCTAGTTAACTTTGACTACTTAACATAGCCCAGGGTCATCTTAGAGAGGAACTCATTTGGTCAGACTAGCCTGTGGGCAATGTCAGTGGGCACTGTCTGAATTATTAATTGCTTAGGAGAGCCCAGTCCACTGTGAACAGCACTATTCCCTGGCTCTATGGTCCTGGGCTGTATAAGAAAGATAACTAGGGTAAGCTTGAGAGCAAGCCAGAGTTCCTCCATGATCTCTGCTTCAAGTTCCTGATCGATTTTCTGTCCTGACTTCCCTCGGTGATGGAGTGTAGTCTACAAGCCGAGATAAGCCATTTTGTCCCCTAAGTTGATCTTGGTCGGTGTCTGAATTATAGTCACAGAGAAGAAATTAGAATAACACATAAAACTGATTGCCTGGAGTCCCGTACTGTGTTGACATGAAAGAACATGGCCCCTGTAGGGAGCAGCATTATTAAGAGGTGTGGCCGTGCTAGAGGAAGTGTGTCACTGTGGGATGGGCCTTTTGAGGTCTCCTAGGCTCAGCCTGTGTGCAGTGTCACAGTTCACTTCATGTTGCCTTCGGGTTGAGATGCAGAATTGTCAGTTTCTTCTCCAGCACCATGTCTGCCTGTATGTGACCATGTCCCACTATGGTGATAATGGACTAAACCTCTGAAACTGTAAGCCAGTTATAAGAGTTTATAAGAGTTATAACTCCTTTATAAGAGTTGCCATGGTCATGGTATCTCTTCACAGCAATAGAAACCCTAACATGTACCCATCAAAAAGGTGGCCTTCTCAAGGCCTGAAGCCCTCCTTTTGTGCTAGGGAGCCAGGCATGGATCTGTGGTAAGTAAAGGAAGGAAGAGGGCCCACATGGAGGTGGCATCGTAGGAGGGAGTGACCAACATCTTCCTCCTTGCTGCCCGAGTCCCTCCCTGGCCATATTCTGTCTTTAGTATGCTATAGTGCATGAGAGAACATGCTGCTTCCAACTCAGGGTAGCCCATGTTCTGTCATATTACTATACAAGTCTGTGTCAATCATTAGACTTTTACATGTCAGTGTCTAGTGCACAACATAGGAATAATGAAGCCCACCTTGAGGGATCATTGTGTCACAGGACAACCTAACAATGCCTGAAAAGTTCTTAACAGAGAGAGATGGTCTGTCCACTTGAGTGTCTGTTTCTTGTAGTGCAGAGATGGGTGCATCTCATTTTCCCCAGAAGGGACATCAGAGCCAGCACAAGGAAGTAAATACGCAGAATGAAGTTGACACTCTGCGGCTCCAGGCTCAGGTTTCCCAGGGACCCTTGCTGCATTTCTCTAGGCTTGGGTGGTGCTCTCTGTGAGAGCCTCTGGCCTTCTGCATCTGCAGGAGCTGAAGGGCACTGTCATGTTGTGTGCCCGAGTCAGACGCTAGGAACCTGTCTATGAGAGACAGCTTTGTGCAGAAGCCGAAGATTAGATCACGCTGAAGGAAGAATGGGAACGAGGTAGGCACAGGGGCAGCACATAACTGATCAAGGGAGGCGAGGCACACACATTATTAGAATTTATAATGCACACATGTGGGCACTCATGCCTATGTGCAAAGTAAGGAGAGAACATGCCACATGAGGGAACGGGGCCAGTCTGAGGGCAACAGAAAGGCAATATGAAGCTACCTCCCTGGACAAGACTTGACCTTGGCTGGACAGGTCTAGGGGCAGTGCCTCCATGGTAGGCCTTTCTGATTAGAGCTTCAAGGGCATCAATCAACAATGCTGGCCTGTAGGTCTGACATATTGTCGGTGGTCTATATGGAAAAGGGAAAGTTGCCTCATGCTTGGATTTCTGGCCAATTGACTCATGTCTGTCTGCTTTGCTCCCAATAGGAATTTGCTCCTCAGCTCTGCACAGATCCAAATGAGGGCTAAAGATCAGCACCTGGGCCTTATCTGGTCCTTACCGGCCATTTCATGTTTGTTCCCAGGCTCCAGGATAAGAACATAATTTGCTACCCTGAAAGCCCACCAGACCAGCTCTGGCCATGGCCAGTCTAGACTCCAGCAAAGAGCACAAGGAATAACAGTCAATATTAAATATCATATCTCCATTTCATTTGGGGGGACTTCATCTCATCTTCATCATGTTTGCCTTCATCCACCATCACCACATATGTATATGTATCTCATATAGGGCTCAATGGCCCTGTATCCTGGGACCATTTCAAGGCGTTTCTTAGACAAAGGCCAACCCTACCAGAATTGAACTTAGAAACATCCAGCTGGTATGCACTCCAGTTGGTTAACTCAAATGTTGGAAAACTTGGTCATCATTTGGCAGACCTATTTGGGAAAGATTAGAAGGTGTGGTCTTCTTGAAGGAGGTGCCACTGGGGGGCAGGCTTTGAGGCTTCAAAAAAAACTAGTGCCATTCCCAGTGTGCTCTCTGCCTCTGCTTTCAGTTTGAGATCTGAGCTCTCAGCTGTTTCTACCACCATGCCTTCACTCTACCCCTCTGGAATCATAAGCCCAGTTGAAGACTTTCTTTGATTTGCCTTGGTCATGGTTATTGATTTCTAGTCAAGATAGAAGACCCAACTACAGTTTGTTCTAGAAGCTTCTTCTACCAGTTTTATGTCCAAGAAGACCCTGAACTCCTATTCCAGGAAGGAGGGCAGGGACACTGGGCATATATTCCTGTGGAATAAAGAAACCTCAAGAACAACTTGCTGACAGGGCTCCCCACACAGCCTTCTCCACAGCTGCTGGCGGCACTGCCCTCCCCTTTATATCCAGAGTCTTTCAGTGGCTGCTGCCTCTCCCTGGACCATGGTGGAATAAGGCAACTTTCTTGGCCTTTTGCAGAGCTCCAATGCCAAGGACTTTTTTCCCCAAAGAGATCAGCCTAGGGCAGCGGCTCTCAACCTTCCTAATTCTGCAGCCCTTTAATACAGTTCCTCATGTTGTGGTGATCCACCCCACACACCATAAAATTACTTCCTTTCTACTTCATAACTGCAATTTTGCTACTGTTATGAATCATAATGTAAAGATCTGATATGGGACTCCAAAGGGGTCACGACCCACAGGTTGAGAACCACTGGCCTAGGGGTCAAACTAGGCCCTCTGTCTCTTCGCTGATGCAGAGGCAGAGCTTGTAG
The DNA here is from genome assembly GCA_004026605.1 of Ondatra zibethicus. NCBI lineage: Eukaryota > Metazoa > Chordata > Mammalia > Rodentia > Cricetidae > Ondatra > Ondatra zibethicus. The sequence continues at coordinate 20,834 of PVIU01017810.1, forward strand.
TCCACTGTTAGTGGTTACCTTTCCATATACCCAGGCAGGAGCATGACCTATCCTAGGAGAGAACATGGAGTCACCAACCCAGTGTCACCAGCAAGTTCAAGGTGACGCTTCCTGCCCAAAGCCCTGCCATCCACCAGTCAGGCTGGGGAAGCCTCCTCCACATCCTGCCCTGGAGCTGGGACCTGATAAGCAGTACAGAAACCCCATTCTTCCATCCTTGGCAACCCTTGCTGTCACTGCCCTGCCCTAGCCCTGGCACAGGGTTTTCCAGCCACACCCCAAGATTGTGCCAGGTCTTTCTCTTCAGGGCAATGCTTTGCTGTGTGATCAGGAAGTCTATACTGAACATACCATGGGCTCCTGAGACCATGGTGCAGGCTGAAACTACAGCCTCTCCGCCTTCCCTCCTTCCTACACAACCTTCTAGAATCAGTTCTCCTTTGTATAAGGCACTGTGTGTATGCATGTGCGGGTACACACACACACACACACACACACACACACACACACACACACACATACAAGGCCAGCTGTGTTCCAATCCCCAACCATATGTCATCTTTCTTTTTTACTGCTCTAACAAAATGCCTAACATGGACACCTTAAGGAAGGGAGGATTTGCTTGCTTCAGTTCAGTTTCAGAGTGCTTAGTCTGTGGTCACGTGGCTCCACTGTGTCTCGGTCATTGTGAGAGAGTATCATGGCAGAGAGCACATGGCAGAGCTGTTCACATGACATCAAGGAAGTAGGGAGACACAGAGGAAGGGCCTAGGACAAGAGACAACCTCCAAGGACATGTCTCTATCAATTTCTAACTAGGTCCCACCCCCGTGAGTGTCCTTCAACTCACCCAAATACCATTGAATTATGAATCTATTAATAATAAAAAATGAGGTCAGAGCCATTACAATCTGATCACATCTCAATGACTGGATTGATAAACTGGGGGCAAAGCCTTCAACGTGTGAGTCTTTCGGAGATATTCCAAATCCAAAGTCCAACAGATGCCAGAGGGGCAGGGAAGGGGTCTCTTCTTCATCACCAACATCAGCTCTGGAATGTGATTTGAATCCCCAGCTCTCAGAACCAGTTCTCCATTCTAGGCACCAGGGAGCTTTACCAGAGACCTTGCCTGGGACACTCTGAAGACTGACAAACTTTGGGACCTGTGCCTGTGAAGTCTGAAGACAATGCTCTGTTGGGGATCAATGAATAACAACATCAGCAGGTGTGAGGATGGAGGTGGTGGTTGAGCCCACCTCCACTGTAAGAGCCTGGGAGCCATGGACCCTGGGGAGCCTGCTTGAGGGTATGTAGAGACTCTGCAGACTAGGTGTCTATTCTACATAGCATGCAACTTGGGAAGCCCTGGAGAGGATTCCAGGGAACAGGGGCAGGACCAACCAAGCAGTAGTGGCCACAGTAATGGGCTTGCAGAAGGGGGCGCACGGGATGCTAATGAACACTTGAGGGGAAGGAGGGAGAGATTCAGCTGTCAGGGAAGGTCTTCAGAGGTCAAACTCTGAGCCTACTTCTAGATCTGCTGGCATGGGAGACTGTGAGGAGAAAATGTGCCTACTATAGAGCTGATGGCTTAGAGGAGGCCCTACCACAGTCCTACTGTCCAGCCATCCATGACCTCTGACCTAACCAAGCACTCTACTGAGGCATTCCTGGGCTGGTAGGCCTGGCTGACCTCCTTCCTTGCAGCTTAGGGAAAGCTGAGATGAGGAGTTTCCTTTCTGGGACCTGCCACAAAATTCCAAGCAGTATTCAAGAGAGGGCAGGGGATGGCACACAAAGCTAAGTCTGTCACTGCAGCCCTTAGAGCCCAGCCAAGCTGCTGTTTGGGGTTTTGTTTCTCCTCCTCCCCGAAACAAATACCTCACTACCAGCCCATATGAATATGGGGATAGTAGCATTCCTTCCCTGAGCAGCCACGCCTCCTAGTGAGCCACGCCTCCTAGTGACCTCTCATCGGGGCCTGGCTGCCAGGAATGAGAGAGGGGACCTTGACAGAGGGCCAGGAAAGGGTTTACAGGATAGGGTATCACTAGAGGAGGCCAGGGCAGGTAAGTGGCTCCCAGGGAGCCAGGCTGCAACCACAGGGGCAGGAGCAGCCCTGAGGAGGCCTCTTCTGGGAAAGGTGAGCCAAGGGTCTGTGGGGAAGGGCTGCAGCTCAGAGGAGTTGGCTTTGGCTTAAGTGCCCAAACTTCTACTTTCCTTTTCCTGGGGAGTCAGAATTTGCCAGGGCAGCCCAGACCCAGAGAAAAGGCTGCTTGCAATCCAGCTTTGGGGGGTTAAAAATTAGGTTTGTTTTACAATCTCATTTCACATCATACTTGGGTAGAGGAGGGGAGGAAGAGAGAGACAGAGACAGACAGAGACAGACACACACACACATACACAGAAAAAGAGAGAGAGAGAGAGAGAGAGAGAGAGAGAGAGAGAGAGAGAGAGAGAGAGAGAGAGGAGAGAGAGAGCTTGAGTACAGCCCTGGAACCAAAAAAAAATGGCAGGCAAGAAGATAACAAAGTAAGAGTCCTTGGGCTGGGGCTGGAGGTGAGTAGCGGGGTTAATGGAACCACAGGCATTCGCCAGTGTGTATTGATCAATGCCAAGGCATGAGGATTCCCCAAGCACTCACAACTTCCTAGTGGGAATCAGAATAATCCAGAGCTGAGGGGTTTTCTGGGACAGAGGATTTGGCAGTACCAAACCTAGGACTTCCCCAGGACACTCTGGGTGAGCTGGTTACCCTGGAAGGGTGGGTAACAGAGACAAGTCCTGGGGGGGGGACTTTTACCTTGGAAGGGGAATAGCTACTTAGAAAAGAAAAGGCCTGGGGCTGAGGATGTAGCCCAGTTGGGATAGTGCTGCCCAGCACTCAGAAGGCCCTGGGTTTTATCCCTAGCACGAATAAGCCTGGTGAATAAATGTCCATAATCCTAGCACTTAGGCAAGGGGATCCAAAGTGCAAGGACATTGTCAGCACCACAGCAAGTTGGAGGCTAGCCCAGGTTACCTCCCTCTATACAACCAGATCCCTAAAACCTTCACCAGCCTGATGATGTCAGAGCAATTCTTGTGGGCTGCTGTTTCCACCCAGGGTAGGTGACACCTACAGGAGAGCCAGGCACTGCTGCAGGGACTTAAGAGGTGGCCGTGGTAGAGGTAGATGGACACTGTGCTCCAAGGCTGGGCAGGCACACAAAGGAACAATTCAGGCTGCTTAGGGCCAGGAGGCTGCTGGAAAGCCCCAAGGGTGGGAAGAATGGGTGGGGGTGGGTAAGGGGCTAGGCTCAATTACAAATATTGACTCAGCACCCATTGGAGGTGCCAAGGAGGTATGGGCAACTTCAAGGGTGTCCATTCACAGACTGGGAATCCTCAGTCTGGGTGGAGAGCAGAAGAACACCCCCCCCCGGGGGTGTCTCTTTTCCACCTTGTCTCTGTCGTTCCCTGCTCTGCAACCTGGTAGAAGTGCGGAGGCAAGGGCCTGGGTCCTTCCAGGCCGCCAGGCAAACAAAAGCCTCCTTTCTCTTTTCAGCACTGGCCATTCATCCCAAGAGGCTGGCCATTCCTTAAAAACCCTGGGACAGCCAGAAGCCTAGCTCTCCTCCCTCGGCCTCCCAGTGGTTGCCCCGCTACCCCAATGTCTTCCAAATGCTAGCCTCACATCTCATAGCCACAAACCAGAGAACCTGCACTGCAAGCGCCCCAGAGGGGCCCTCATTTGATGGCTTTACCATCAGGGTAGAAAACAGAGATGTGGCAAGTTCAAGGCCTTTGGAGGCCGTGTGACCTGTAAGGAGCCAAATAAACATGGGTGGGAGCCTGTGCCGGTTAATGATCACATTGACAGGATCTGGAATCACTTAGGAAACAGTGCTCCGAACGTGTCTGTAAGGGCATCTGTAGACGGGGTGAACTGAGGTGGAAGGCATATTCCATGGGCTGGGGTTGAGCCGAGTACCAGAATTCATAGCTCTTTGCTTCCTGACTTCAGACACAATATGACCATGTGTCTCAAGTTCCTGTGGGCTTGTCTTCCCACAGGACAGCTGGGACAGACTGTCTCCTTTCAAACTCTGAGCCAAAATAAACCCTCACTCATTCCCTTAAGTTGTTTTCATAGGTATTTTGCCACAGCAATGAGAAAATTAATTAATTCAGAGCCCCAGGCACACTGTGACCCAGCATCAGCCACTACTTTATCTATAAAATGATGGAGAACTTCCTTGGCAGAACTTTTGCATGGTTGGAAGATAATCATTATAAAGTCTTAGGCCATGGTGGGTACTGCTTATATGCTAGCTACTGTCAACACTGCCCAAGGCTTCCATAAGAGACAGTACTGAGCTAAGTACTCAGCATCCTTTGGCCACTGACATCACAGTGGGTTGGAGGTGGGGAAGGGGCTGGGCTCACTTACAAATATTGAGGTATGGTCTGTACAACCTTCCAGTCAGTGCTGGGACCTCCCATGCCCTCTAATCATAGCATGGCTGGGAGGGGGGCTCTCCTCCTCAATGACTCAGGAGTGGACCATTAAGCCAGGAGTGGACTGATGCCAGGAAAAACGGCACTAGGGAGAGACCCACCTTGAGGAGCTTCCAGTGGAACTCAGGAACAAAAGAATCCATGGGCCAACAACTGTCACACACAGCCCAGAAGCTTGTTAATGGCCAGGAGGGAAGTAGCATAGGGTATGGATCCAGAAACTTCATGGACAAACTGATACTCAAGATGGACTTTGAAGAAAGGGGGCAACTCTAATACCGAGGGAGGGAGAAGCGAACTTCATCCAGGAAGAAGGTGACCCATAGGGTGACTCAAGTCTTCCCCTCCTACCAAGCGAAAGACAAATCCCAAACAACACTGCCAATGGTGGAGAGCTTCATAGCCCATCTCTCCTGACCCCTGCCCTCTGTGACTGTCCTACCACACTCCACTGGATTTTTAAATGAAAACCTAAGTGCTAAAAAGCCCAGCCCCAATCCACTGCTCTTGCAAGGCCAAAAGCAAGGGTTTGCACCTATGTGGTCCCCACCCGATTTCTGGGAGGTACGTCCTTGTGCTGAGTGACTTGTTTGGGAGATGGTTTAGCTTTTCTTTTGGAGAGGGGGCATCCCTTGAAATCCATTTACTGACCATTACACTCAGACATTTTGCTTAAGGCCATCTCAGGCCTTGAGCGTGGTGAAGCTTCCACCGTGAGTCAGCACAGAGCATGTGCCAGGAGCTGGGCAGAAGAGTCCTGCGCACCCCATTGCAACAACTTGTGGCTGAAACCAGCTCCTGTCTTTGATTACCACACCCATTAGACCAAGCCTGAGGTCCTCTGGCCAGAAAAAAAAAAAGATGCTAATCTCTTCTGTATTGAGTGTGGCTACATGCTGGGTGCGGTTGGCAGCATTTTACATGTAGCAGCATGTTCACATCCTCAGAGGCCTCTCTGGTGTCTCGATTATTATCCCCATTCCACAGGCCTGGGAGCAGATATGTAGGTAGAAGTTGGGTAACTGGTCCTCAGGGTTACAAGGCTTCATCATACACTTTGGGTCTTGTTAGTTTCTTGCGGCTGCATCAGTCCATTGCAGACAGAGTAGTTGCCTGGTTCCAATCTCCAGCAGGGAAGATACAGGTACTACCTTACACCTACCTTATACCTCAAGCTAATGAGATGAGGTTCTGGTCCATTCTGGTTAATTGGAAGAACAGCATGGGGAATGTTTTCAGTTGCTCTTTGTTTCTTTTGCTTTCTTCTTAGAAGCAAAGAACTCTGTGTGTGTGTGTGTGTGTGTGTGTGTGTGTGTGTGTGCACGCGTGCGCACACGTGCAAGCACACTTGAGTGTGTATGGGGGGACATGTGCATTTCTATGCACGTGAATGTGAAGGTCCAGAGGTTGACATCACTTGTTTTCTTAGATCATTATCTTATGTTGTAAAAATGTCTATTTTTTAATATGTGTGTGCATGTTTGTGTGTGAGGGTGCACACATGTCATAGCACATGTGTGGAGGTCAGAGGGCAACCTTAGGTGTCATTCCTTGTCTTCTACCTTGTTTTGGAGTGAGGGTCTCTCTTGTTTGTTGATACACTGTGCATTGCAGGATGGCTGGCCCAGGAATTTCTGGGGCCTCTTCCTGTCCCCTCCTCTCACTGGACAGAAGCGCTGGATTACAGACACACCATCATATCCAGCTTGCACACAGCTTCGGGGATACAGACTGAGGTCCACAGGCTTGTGTAGCGAGTGCTTTTACTCACTGAACCCTGTTTCCTCGGCCCTTTCTACATTATTATTATTATTATTATTATTATTGAGACAAGGCCTCTCATTGAACCCAGAGCTCACCAATTTGGTTAGATCGTTAGATCGGCTGGCCAGTAAAGACTCAGAGATCCTGTAGTCTCCATGTGCCCAGTGCTGGGATTACAGTGTTCAGTGCTACATCTGGGATTTTGGTGGTGGTGCTGCTATTTTAACACGGGTTCTGGGGAATCAATGTTCTGCATAGCATTAGATCCTAATATCTGCATAACATTTTTACCATCCAAGCTACCTCCACCCCCCAGCCCTTAGACATCTTATTTGAGAACAGCTAAGCTCAGCACAGAAGAAGGCTCTGGAGAACCTCACTGTGGTGAGCCAGTTCCTGGGGCTAAATTTGCAAAGACAATATGTCAGAATTACCAGCCCCCCCTCCCCCGACCTTTCCTCAGTCCTGCGACACTGGCTACTCTCCAGCATCACCATGGCTCGGGTCTGGAAGAAGCTTCTTACATGTAGCATCCCCTGGACTTGCGCAGTGGGGCCCACAAGCATGGAGAGTTAGTTGTTCAGCCTGAGGTTTAGCTCTGGGCTCGCTGGTGAGGTTTCTTTGGGGTATGTGGGGGAAGGACTTGAGGATTTCTCTACAAACAGACAGGTAAGGACCTAGACAACTCACAACCTTGATCTCCAGGCTATGTTCCCTGGCCTGCTGGTGAGGAAAAGAGAAAGGCATATTTGTGACAAGCCCTGCTTCACCCCAGCTTTGGAGCCTCCCAGGGGCAATGAGCGAGCGTGTGTATTCGTGTGTATTCTTGCGTGGCAGGCCCTTACATACTGTTTTGATTGTTATCGTCCTGCCCTAAAAGGCCTGATTGTTCAGGCCTGGTGATGACATCACCAGCTTCCCACTCGGGCAGCCTGTCAAGGTGTTTGATGAGCCTGCAGGTGGGAAGGGGCTGGGTGCTCCCTGCAGGGCTGCCGGTCCCTACCCGTTCAGCAGAGCTGGCTTAGCACGCAAGGGATCCCCCCCCCCCCCGCCCTTCTCCTGACATTCTGAGAGCCTGTCTGGCTCAGGCTCAGATGACCCATCCATTCTGCTAATGCGTTCCTTCAGCTGCCTTCCCCAAAGCGGGCAGGGAAGAGCACCAGGTGGCCAGGCCACAAGGCAGGGTGGTGGCTGAGGGTGGTTCAGGTTGTCTCTTCACAGGTCTCCTTGTAGACGTGCTGAAGAGCAGATATGCATGGGATCTGGGAGTCCCAGAGTCAGGCCCTGGGGACTTTGACCTGCTGAGACTACCAGCAAATAAAGCCAGCCCTGTGCACTGTCTGGCCATAAGGTTGCCTCGACCAGCAGGGAGTTCTTGTGCCTCAGAGCTGTGTGCTTGCTCACCTGTTCATCCTAAGATGAAGACCACGAACACCCTTAGCCCCAGCACTGCTACATTGGCCCCCACCCGGACACCATGCAGGTGCCCATCCTCAACAGGTGAGCAAATAAGCCGAGTCTCGTTCAAACAATGGAAAAATACATAGCAACAAGGGTGAGAGATCCGCTTCTACACACACGCACCGAGGCCTGAGCCTCCCAATTATAAGTGTAAGAAGTAAGGCCTAAATGCTGTTTCAACAGTCTCATTTCCACAAAAGAAAAAGAAAAAAATCCCCGGGTGGGCAAAACTAAGCAATGCCTTCTTGTCTACTCACTGCCAAGGTGGTCAATGGGGATGGCTAATTTTAATTTGCAGGCAGAACTTTAGTTCTTGGGTGGGACCCATATTTAGGGAGGAAGAATTACTTCTCCATATCATTTTGAAAGATAAGGCCCTAGTTCAACCCACAGCATCACAACACACACACACACACACACACACACACACACACACACACACACAGAGAGAGAGAGAGAGAGAGAGAGAGAGAGAGAGAGAGAGAGAGAGAGAGAGGGAGGGAGAGAGAGAGAGAGATTTTGTCATTGCTCACTATAGGTCCTCACTATAGGAAAAGAACACGTGATGAGCATTCTGCTGGATGAGTTTCCACAAACTGGCAAAATCATGTGACCCTCAGGAAGATCAGGAAACAGAAGACTGGTAGCCCTGGCCCCCTGCTCCCTGCTAACCACTACCTCCCTCCAGGGAATCACCATCCTAGCTTCCCGCAGCATATCCTTACAGGACTGAGGAACATTTTATATTCTGTAGATGTAACAACGAAGACCCCCTCAAAGGTAAGTGGTGGGTCTGTTCTCACACAGCTGGGTCACGGCACTGAGGGGTCCATGTTGGAATCTGCTTTCCGTTCCAGAACTCACACCTCTAGCCAGAGCTACCGGAAGCAGAGAACAATCGGTGAGTTGCGCTGTCAGAAGGCAGAGCCACCATCGACTTTGCTGTGTCCTTGGTTGCTCATCACACCTCACAGGATCTGATCTTCAAGGAACAGTTTCTGGATCTAGTCAGAATCCAGCCACTTCTCCAACGTCATTGCCTCACGGTATGGGAGTCTCCATCGCATCTTCCGTGATAACAACGCTGCTAGCCCGTCTTACTTCCGATCTTACTTCCGGTCTTACTTCTGGTCTTGCCCTGCTCAGCTCCAGTCCCCGGTCACGCGCAGTGTCGGGCTAGGGTGCTCCCTTGCTCAAAACTCTGCTTGGCTCTTCTCTCAGCGGTGGAGGCCAAATCCTCTCCTGGTCTGACACGACCCATCTGGTGTTAGCCTCCAATTTCTTCCCCTGTTGGTCTTCTCTCTCTTGCTCTTCCTTGAGAAGGCTTAGTCACTCTCACGTTAGGTTATTTTCCCTGGAACCTTTCTTCTCGGATATGCATGGCTCAGTTCTGCAACACCTCCAAAGTCTCAGAAGGTATTCTGGCTTCTTGACTGTCAGTGCTGGGGGAAGCCAGGTGCCAGTCATATGAGAAGCCTACGTGGTGAGGAGGAAAGGCCTGTTGCCATAATCCATGTGAGGGAACCATCTTGGAAGTAGATGCTCCAGTCCTAGTCAAGCCTTCAGGTCACTTTGGCCTGGGCTGCCATATTTACTGTGACCTCTTGAGAGATCCTGAGCTAGACCACTCAACAACACCTCTCTTAAATCCTTAATCCCCTGTGCTGGTTACTTTGAATGGTCACCTTGACAAAACCTATAATCACCTGGGAAGAGTCTCAATGAGAGATTATCCTGATCAGGCTGGCCCGTAGGGTCGGGGGTTGTTAACTGATGCAGGAAGACCACTCCATTGTAGCAGCATCATTCCCTGGAAAGACCCGCCCCCCAGCACAGGCAGCAGTTTAAGAGAAGGGAGTGCTGGCTGAAAGCAGTTGGCCTGTGTGCATTTCTTTGCATTTATTTTTACTTTCCTCCTGGCTATGGGTATGAGGAGTTGCTTTAAGATCCTGCCTTGACTTCCCTTCGATGATGGACTGTATACGCTCAATAAACAGTATTTTATCCTTGAAGTTGCTTTTGTTTGAAGGTTTTAATGACAGCAACTAGAATAGCCCCTGCCCTCCCCCCAGACCATCAGTGCTTGCTGGCTTAAGGGACTAAGTTATGAAGTATTCTGTTAGATAGCAGGGACAGTGGATGCCCCACCTAAAAGCTAGCCTAACTTCCTTCCTCCGTTCTTCCTTCCTTTATCCTTCCCAAAGGCATTTTTCTTATCTACTAACATACAGTATTAACTCCTCAGCTCCTAATATAATTGTTTATTCTCCCTCCCTTGCCCAGTCTGGCATCAGGACAAGCTAGGAATCACCATCTGTTGGCTCAATGAGGGAGTCTCAGTGCCTGGAAAAGAGCCAGGTGCGTGCATCCATGAAAGAGTCACACATTTGACTACAGTCCCCAAATCTAATAGAGCTAATATCTGCTCCCAGCTCTAAGGGATCAGTCTGCAGAGTGTACCACAGTCCTCTGGGCCGCTCTGTGTCTTTAGCTGTGATAGGGGCAGAGCCGGGCAGTCCAGAAGTTCTTTTCCTGGTCCTTAGCTTTGTGGCTGATGTATAATGGTGGTACTGTGGGTATTGGGAGACAGCCACCCCCCCATCCTTCCCCTGCTTTGTCAAGGCTCATTTTCCTGTGTGAGCACATCTGGAAAACCACAACACAAAGCCATCTCATTGTGCACATCTGGACAACATAAACCAATGGCTCCAAGAAGAAACTTAAAAAAAAGAAGAAAGAAAGAAAGAAAGAAAGAAAGAAAGAAAGAAAGAAAGAAAGAAAGAAAGAAACTTGGCTCCTCAGTGAATCTCCTGTGAAGGCCGAACGGGCGAGGTTCAAAGGCGCTTTTCTTTCTCCATCTGCAAAACAGTCTTCTGGGCATGCTCTTAGCTGCTGAATGCCTTGCGTCCACACGTTCTCAATAGGCTCTGACTACAGCCTCTGTCTGTCACGCTGTTCTCCCCTGGCTCCTAGCCAATGCAAAACCTAACTGAAAGGCTGTTTGTCCCCTCCTCCTATCCCTTTATTTAGACCAAACCATACCTTCACTTACCCTTAGGGCATGTGGCCTGAGTTCAAAGCCATAACCACCTGCTCCACCTCCATTCCCTTTAGATGTACATCTACACTGAGAACTGAGCTTTGGGGGCTGGTGAGAAATCCCTGGCTATTCCCATGCAGCTAGGCGGTTAGTCTGTGCTTTTCCCTCCTTGTCTGGGAAGGGAACACTGCCCCGGCTGTCTCCTTGTTTGACCACCAGCCTGGGCCCTGAAAACAAACAGGAATGATAATGCCTCTGCAAATGAACTAAGTTTCAGGACACTGAACTGAAGATATAGGGGACGTGGATGGGGGAAGAGGCATGGGGAATACTTCCTATTAGAGCCTTTATACCCGGGGATGTCAAGCGCTTGATGGTGAGGACACCCTGGAGTGTCCTGAAGTCAGTGTCCTGTGGATAACTGGGGGTGCTTGCAAGGAGAGAGGGGAGGAGGGTGGAGGGAGACCCTGGGGTCAGGGTGTCTGATCATCTTTATTCATCAGATATCCGCAGAGGGTAAGGTAAAGTGACAGCAGCCAGTCCTGCTACTGAACCCTCATTCTCCAACACTGCCCTAGAGTCCAGAGCCTCTTGGGAGTGCAGTAGCTGAGCATGTGTGGGGAGCAAGGGAGAGGAAGGTTTAAAGTGAGGAGTAAGTAGAACAATGGTGGGGTCATGGTTTGACTATGAACTGTTTCCCCAGGCTTGTGTGTTGAAATCTTGGTCCCCACCTGGCAGAACTACTTCAGAAGATTAGGAACTTTAATATGTGTCCAGTTGAAGCCCAGAGAATAGAAAGCAAAAGACCCATTACGCTGAGTATAGGAAGAAACTCAGCAAGAAGAAACTGCAAAGAAAGCCAACAGAAGAGAGACAGCCCCTTCCTCGTGTTGTGTATTTTGGGGCTTGACTTCTAAGGAGCCAGGACTTCAGGGCTTTATTGCCGGAAAATGGCTGTGTTTGTTTGGCCAGCCAAGAGAGAATGCAGGGTGCAAGGCAGAGATTAATTAACAGTGTGTTGTCTCCTTGTGTGACAACTAGCCTGGGAAAGTCCATGCCAGTGGGGTAGGTAGGAGGGAACATGAGCCAGGAGGTTGGGCATCTGTTGCTTTGCACATGCTCAGGATACCAAAAGACAGATGGAGCAACTGCCTTCATCAGAGGCACTTTCTCCATAAATGTATGGTGCTAACTGCAGAGGTCCCTAGGCCACGCAGACATAGCAGGAACACCAACATTGCGTCCTGAGCCCCCCCCCAACCCCAGCCCCAATGCTCAACTCTAGTTTTACTCCAGCAATAGATTATCAGCGACATGTTATCAACCCATGCTCCAGAGGAAGAAACTGAGGCTTAGAGAGGGTGCAATTTCTCTCCTTAATTCGCTAGCCCACACGTGGCACAGACAGAAACCCACATCAGAACTGCGGAGTCCAGAGCTGAAGAGCTTCGTTGCCTTTGTACACACCAAGCCTCTCAAGAAATGGATCTTGCTGAAATCTCAGTCTGTGAGGGGTAGCCTGTGATTATCAACCCTAGCTCATACCCCAACGCTATCTACTGCTAAGTATGAAAGATCTGTCTGCATTAAACATTAAACTCAGTGATAATGTGCCAAGGAAAACGAGGCCCCTGGTATTCTAACATGACTCGCCGGCTTCTCCTCACGTGCCCAGTTGGGTTTCTCTCTTGACCCAGTCAGTAAGCATATGGTAGAAGAGTGCCCTGATTGCTATTATATTTTGGGCATGGCCGGATAAATGGGATGGCCCCAGGCGGGTGTGCCCACAGGGGCAGCCAGTGTGGGATGGGTGGAGAGAGCTCGATGGCATCATCTCCGAAGCTTTTGCTAGTCAACCCCCAAAGCTCCCCTGGATTTTCAACCCCTGTGCTCGGGTGAAAGACCGAGGCAGCTGAAGTGGGGTTGCCCTGGGAGGGGTAGCTAAACAGGGGTGAAAGGAGAGGATAGGAGATTCAGTGTGGTACCATAGCTTAACTAGGAAATATTTCCCCCTACAGTTTCATGTGTTGAATGCTTAGTCTCCTGGTGGGTACACTAATTTAGAAAGTTCTGGAAACTTTAAAAGGCAAGACCTAACCAGAGAAGAAAGTCAATGGTGGCAGGTTCTCGCAGTTGTCTTGTCTCTGGCTCCTTTTCTCTTTCATTCTCTGCTTCCTGTCACCCATAAGATGGAGACCCTCCCCGACCCATGCCCCTGCTACCATAATATCCTGCCCCACTGAGTGGAGCAAGCAACTGAACTCCCTGAGACTGTAAACCAAAATAAATCCTTCATCTCTTAAGTTGTTTATGTTGGGAATTCGGGGTACAGAGAGATAAAACAGCTGCATGGCACCTGGCTACGAAGGGACAAGAAAAGAGAAGTCATGGGATCTGTGTCTAGTATATGCACTATCAGACGCCTGGTCCCCACTTGGGGACACTTGGCATTTAGGGCACTTTAACTCTTGCTGAGACCTAACGAAGAGCCATGCTATGTGGATAGCAGTTTACAGTGTTGTTCTCATACTGAAAACCCTAGAGCTGGGCATGGGGTGCTGCATGTCTATAATCTTAGCACTCTGAGGCCACACGGGTCACACAGTTAGACCTCATCTACACATAAATACACAGCACGGAAAAGCAGGGGGAGCTGAAGGAGACAGGAAACCCAATGCAATACCCAAACAAACAAACAAACAAACAAACACCACTGGCCAACATGCATCTGGCAAGGGCTTCTGAGAATGATGGGAAAGATTAGGCAGAGTCAATGTGCCAGGAGACTGGGCTACATCAAGGTTAAACTCCCAGCTTGGGAAGAGCCCATCCCCCATAGACTCCTGTGTTTGAACACTTGGCTCCCATCAGGTGGCTGTCTCTGGGAAAGTTATTTGAGGAGGACTTTGCTAGAGGAAGTGGGTCACCGGAAGTGGGCCTGTGATTTTACCACCAGGCTCCACTGCCTATTCTCTCTCTGCCTCCTGACAACAGTGTGACCCGGCTGGCATCTTATTCTAGCATGCTTTTCCTGCCATGGTGGGATGTGGCTCTTGCAACTGTGAGACACAATAAACCCTTCACTCCTTAAATTTCTGCTTGCCGGGTATTTTGCTATAGCAACAAGAGAAAAACAGCTAACACAGCGGGGCAACCAAGCTGTGCATGGGGAGAATATCTTCATTGCTTCCTCTCTCACCCACACTAGTGGGTGTTTTACTGTGAGGCTTCTAAAATGATCATTCCCAAACTTAATCATTCACCAAACATATAGAAAGTGCCTACTAAATGCCTGGCACTCAAATTTTAAAAACTCATTATGCTGACACACATTTAGATCTATATAAAGAGTCTTATGTTCCTATAGCCTGCTTATCTGATACTCTGCTGATGCTAACGACGTGCGTATATCTAACATAATGCCGGCAAGGGAAAAATGGCACCAGTACACCATTACCCAAACTACAGGTTTACTCAGTATATCAACTGAGGACATGAGCACCCCATGGGATGGTTAAGGGGAAGATTTTTATTGTAGATTTAAGAGAGAGAACAGCCAGCGGAAGAGTCCAGAGCAGAGAGAGAAGTAAACTGAACATGGCCTGCAGACTGGGCTTGGCCAGGGCTGTCTGTGAGAGAAGGCTGACTAGCAGAGTGTGGAGAAGGGAGAAACCAGTGAGAGAAGCCAGAGCAGAACATAGGGAAAACATAGCAAGAATAGTGTAACAGGTCCTTGTGATACTGAGAGAGCCTGGAGGCCAGCACGGGCTTTGAGATGCTAAGAGGCACCATGGGTAGCCACTTGTCCCTTCTATCAGAGGTAAGGGAAATGACTCCTTTTAGTATATGGCAACCAGTTTCAAGAGTTCCTGAAGAATGCTGGTTTTTATCTAACTACCATATAGTCCAGGTTGAGCTCACAGGGCTCCCTTTTGGAGTTTGGGGGACTGGAGTTTCATTTGGAGCTGCCACTCAGTCCTTTAGGATCCTAGACTTTGTTCAGCTCTCGTGTTACCTTTATCTGTGCTCTCCTGTGGTTTTTCAGTGTTTCTTTATCCTTCCCGACTGTGAGTTCTGGCCAGTTGTATTTATGGCGTGCCCTAGTCTGGGCTAGCCATTTTGGGTAAGAACATCCAGAAGAAACAAGCCCTTCTCCATGCACCCAGATCACGGAATGACTGGGTATCTTTCATGGTTACTCTTCACTGTCGACTTGACTGGATGCAGTGACCATGGAAACATACCTGTCCATGTCTAAGACAGTGTTTCCAGAGAGGTTTGACTAAGGAAGGAAGATCTACCCAATGTGACTGGCACCACTGATGGGGGCCTAGACTGGACGAGGAGAAAGTAAGCTGAGCACAAGCAATCATTATCTCTCCCTAACTGTGCCTGTGATGCTGCTTCAATCTCCTGCCACCGTGACTTCCTGGTTGCAATGGACTCTACCCTCAAGCTCTCTTAAACTGTCTGGTCAAAATAAACCTTTCCTTCCTTTGGTGGCTTTTATCACAGCAAGGGGAAGAACTAACACAGAAGCCTTTGAGGTAAGGTCACAAGGAGTGGTGGCTCCCAGACTCGTGGATGAAGCACCTGGAGGCTTGTGACAGCATGGGTCCCCCATCTGGGACATCACAGATTAGAGGAGACAATGACTGAGGACACCTGTAGTTTCTGAAGTCTTTGTTTTTCCTCTTGGCACATTAGTAGAGCCAGGGCGAAGACCACACTGTGTGGCTAAAGGCAGGAGGGAGAAGGGACACAGCAGGGCTTGCCCCAACATTCAAGGCCACTGATGGCATCCTCATCAAGTTCCACTGCCTTCTCTTGGGCCATATTCCCAAGTGAGCCTAAAGAGGTTCTCCCTTTATGGCTCTCTGAGGAGAGTAGAAGGTAACTACCCAGAAGCAGAAGCACCATCCACCGTTCAATGGCAATTTTTAGAATTCAAAACATTTGTAACTTTATCGGGCTCCTTGCCAAGTCCCCTATAAAGCTCTGTTATGGATGGTTGGGTTCCTGCTCATCTCACCACACATTTTACTAGCATGAGTAGTTTCTAAGTAGTTAAGCACTTCCGGGTTATGTAAAGCTCATGCGGGGAGAGATCAGAATCCCTCTGAATCACCATTTTCAGCTATGTTTTTATTTCCCCCTATGGGAAAATGAGGGAAAAATGACTTCCTGGAAAGACCAAGAAGGGAGGAGGCTACTAAGGAATGTATAGATCTGGAATCAGACCGGAAGACTACTTCTTTTGCCCTAAATGCTGAATTCCTCTTGACTTCTGTGTAATGATGATAAGGCACCTTGGGAGTTCCACAAATCACAAGTAAACAATGGCCGGTGGATCACTGCTCTTAGGTTGCTCTGGTCTGAGGGGTACAGACATAGGGAAGGGCAGTGACCCACCCAAGGAACGTCTCTGCAGAGGAATGACAGAAACAACTGGAGCACAAGGGACAACCATGCCTGACTTTGAGGTCCTTCAAGTGATCTAAAGGAAGCTGACCAGACAAGAAGACAAAGATCAAACAAAGAAAGAGGCAGGAAGCAGACAGGAGGGAGACCTGGGGGAGTGGGGAGGTGCTGGAAAATGGTGAATTGAAAGACAGATCACAGGGATAGTGTGTGTGCATGTGTGGGGTATAATTCTTGTAACATGAAATTTACCACTTAAACTATTTATCATTTTTGTGTGTACTATGTATATGTTTATATGTATTCAACCGAGCATGTGCCCTTGTGCATGGGCACAGAGGCTAGAGATTGATGTTGGGTGTCTTCTATTCCTCTCCAACAATCTCACTGATTGGCTAGACTGACTAGTTGGTGAATGTTAGGACCCAATCCCCAAGCCCCCAAAATGACACTGAGTAGTTCTCAGGAGCCTGTGGAATGGGTTTCCACCTGCCAGGAGGACCCACTTCCCTTATCTCCCCTTCCTCTGGCAAACGGGGCATCTGACTCTCCATTAGCATGTTCCTGTACTATATATGCGTATCAAAGCCCCACCCTAACCTCCAGGCTCCCCAGTCCCTACTAACACCTCTAATGCATACCAGAACCACCAGACTCTTCAGTTCCTAAACTTCCAGGCTGTTCCACTTCACAGGCTTCTCTTTAGCCCCAGACTGGTTCTTTAATAACTGGCAAGGCTTTCTCACCTTGCTATACCTCTGTACTGGAGAGGTAGCCATGGCAGCTTCTGACTCCCTGAAATGTCTCTGGCTATTCTCTCTCTACCATGGAGAGACAGCCACATGGCAGTTTCATATTTATAATAAACCATTCTTTGCTGCGGGAGCTCCTTCCACTCCTTCAGCCAATAGTCTTTGAGATACCAGCCCACTGGGGTGTGGTCTCTTTCTCTTTAAAAAGCAGTAGCAGCCCTCCTCTCGCTTTCTTTCGCTTCGGACTCCTTTCCCCCTCAAGTAAATAACCCTTTTAATACTAATTCTGAACTGTGTGGGATTGTTTTGTGCTTTATCTCTTTACACCCATACAGTTATCTACTTCGATAGTTTCACTGTGCTCTCGCTTACAGTGAGCACCCAGTGTATAAACTGAGAACATGACCACTCCATGGTGTGGTTAAGGGGAAGGTTTTTATTGTAAATGAGAGAGAGACAGAGAGAAAGACAGAGACAGAGAAACAGAGAAAACAGCCAGAGGCATCTGGAACAGTCCAGAGAAGAGAGAGAAAGAAGTAGATTGGACATGGCCAGGATTATCTGCAAGAGAGGTGGGAAGAGATAGAGAATAGAGAAAACAGTGAGAGAAGATGGAGTGTGTGTGCGTGTGTGCACGTGTGTGCACACACACACACACAGAGATAGAGAGAGAGAATGGCGAGAATAGCAGGGTTTTAAAGAGAATGGTAGCTAAGAGATAGAGAGCCTATGAGCTGGAGGGAGTTGAGAGCAGGGAGGAGGTGAGAAGGGCTAGGATGTCAGCTTGGACTTTGGAATGTGTTGCAGGTACTTGTGATGCCAGCATGTGCTTTGATATGCTGATAGGTGTCACAGGTAGCCATTTGTCCTTTCTGCCAGAGGTAGGGATGACTCCTTTTGGCAGACTGCAGCTGGCTTCACAGGTTCCTGAGCAATGCTGGCTTTTATAAATCTAACCACTAGAAATCCTCCTAGAGTCCAGGTTAAGCTCATTTCTGGATATTTGGACTGCCTTTTGGAGTTTGGGGAACTGAGTTTCCCTTCAGACCTGACACTCAGGCTCCTTCTGTCTTGCCTCTCAGCAAAGCATTACAGACCAATACCATCACACTTAACATTTTGGGTGGGTTCTGAGGATCTGAACTCAGGTACCCATGCTTGTATGACAAGCACTTTATCCACAGGGCCATCTTACCAGCAATATAAATAATTTTAAAAATTAATTTTGAAGTTGATTTCTTGAGTTAAGGTCTCACATTGAGGATCACACTGACTTGGAATTTATTGTGTAGCTCACGCAGGCTTTGAACTCATGACACACCCCCTGCCTCAGCCTCCAGAGTGCTAGCATTGCACGTGCAAGCCACCTCACTGGTTGGGATAAAGCACATTTCTTTAGCCTCAAAGTCCACTCACAGTGTTGTTGGGCTCAAGAACATTCTCATTACCATGACGACCTCTGCCCCCTACACCACCCATTAGTAGCTAGCTACTCTCTATCACTCTGGTTTTGCCTCTGTGAATTCACCAGGTCTGAATAGCATGTTGATGAAACTCTAAGTATGGGGTCATTAGCTAGTGACCATAATAGTTTCAAGGTCCATCCATGCTGAGAACTGCTTCACCTCTTCACGCCTTTTATAGCCAATGCGCCATTGCATGTGTCAGTAACTTTATCGCCCCTCCATCCGTGGGACGCTTGTGTTGCTTCGGCCTCCTGGCTGCTGTAAGTGCTGCATGAGCAGTCACAAAGACATCTTTCCTGATTCTGTGTTTGCCTCAGGCCCAGCCGGCTGCCACTCAATAGAAGGGGTCATGTGTGCTTAGGAATGTGTTTTTTAGGTCTTTGCAATGGTCGGTGTGGATCAAGGTGGTGGCTGGTGGTGGGTGCTAGTCCAGCTGAGACACAGCAGATGACCATGACCATAAGGAGAATGTTAGGTTTCAAACCTGGGACAAAAGGCTGAGGTGCCTATTTAACATATCAAAGCCCCTACCTGTTACAGGCTAGGGACTGGCTGGCATATACATCCCCTTCCCTGAACTCTCCAGCCCAGGCATTGGACTGGGCTGCGCTTCCCCCGGCTGCCCTTCCCTATATTATTCAAAAGTTTTGGTTACCTGGTCCTTTTGTCTACTCTCCTTGGGCCTCCTGGCTGCTGCACCTGCTGTGCCTTTTCCCCTCCCCCATCTCCTCACAGGGCTCAGGGTCGGGTCCACTCTGGACTCTCCCAGATGTCCCTGCCTCTGGCTATGCCCTCCCACATATCGACATTAAACCTGCTCCTCCACCATACCTAGGAGCAGCCATGTCCTTTCCTTGCCTTTTTATTTATTTTTTCTTTCAGAAAAGGAGAGGAGCTGGTGGCATACAGGCAGGCACCAGGGATAAAGAATGGCTTTCCCACTGGCATTTTCATGGGTTGGAAATAACTAGAGAATCAACAGTAGAGCCTACCGTGGAGGAGCAGCGTAGGCCAAGTGATCGGAACTCACCTGCAGATGGGCCACAAGAAGTCCATGAATCCCGAGCCCTACCTTACAGTTCTTCCGAGCTGTCTTAGCTGAACCTTCTATCAGATCTGAGGGACCTCTGTGTCTCCACACTGCTCAGGACTGTAGTCACCAGTCATCCTGATCTTCCCTCCAACCACGAGCTGACATCTGCCCTAAAGTAAGCCCAACTCCCAGAGAACCTTCATTATCTTATTAGCCTTATTATTTTTTATCACTGTTTCTCCTAGTAAGAGGCACTCTTGAGAGAAACAATTAATAAATGGGACCTCCTGAAACTGAAAAGCTTCTGTAAAGCAAAGGACACGGTCAACAAGATAAAATGCCAGCCTACAGAATGGGAAAAGATCTTCACTAATCCCACATCAGACAGAGGTCTGATCTCCAAAATATACAAGGAACTCAAGAAATTGGACACCAAAAGAACACATAATCCAATAAAAAAAATGGAGCACAGACCTAAACAGAGAACTCTCAACAGAGGAATCTAAAATGGCTGAAAGACACTTAAGGAAATGTTCAA